>JAPMOB010219899.1:0-10305 GCA_029875015.1 Lepomis gibbosus | reverse complement strand
CCCCCACACACACACACACAGAGTTGGTGAGAGGTGAGAGGCAGAAAGAGGTAAAAAGGTGAACGACAGATGAAGGGAAGTCAGAGGTTTCTGCACAGCAACTTAAGTTCATATAGTGTGTGTCTGTAATTAAATATAGATGATTCAAGGAGAATTACATTTTTGTGTGGGCGTGTTATGGACTGACTGTTAACAAGCTAAAACACACACACACACACACACACACACACACACACACAAACAGAGGAGAATCCTGACAGTTTCTCAATCATCTTTATGCCTCGGCAACTTTTACTCAAAACGTATGTCATTATGTTGAGATGTTGATAAATGATCATGTTTTGATTTATTTTTACTTTGCATGCACACAAACACACACACACACACACACACACACACGCCCAAAAGAGGCTTTCTGACAGTCTCTCTATCATCTTCATACCCAGGCAACTTTTAACATTTGGAAACTTTATCATCAAGTCAAAATGATTTGATGGCATGTTGATGATTGATGATCACCTAATGTTGTAATGACTGTGTATGCACACGTAAAACACACAGAAGATTTCTTATGATTCTAATTAATTTCACTTGAATTTGTCAAGTTTAAAAAATTCTGGTTTACTACAGCTTTGATCTTAACATTATCCTTACCACATAGTGAAAATAATGTGGTCATAACCTATGAAAATGAGATCCAAGTTGTAATATAAACAGATTATCCCTTAAAGCAAGTACATGTACTTAATAATATTATACTATTAATGATTCTGTAAGCACTTGGGAGCTGGTGTGGTCGACTCTGAATGTGCACGTGTGTAATGTTCACTACATTATGTAATCAGTAAAGAGCAAATAACTATGCAGCAGCTTAATGAAAACATGGCTCACATTTCGCACAGCTTTCGCTCTCCTCTTCAGTCTCTCTGACACACACACACACACACACACAGGACAAGAAAGTGAGATTGGGATGGAGAGTTCTCAATAGATAATAAGGAGAGATAGAGGAGAAGAGAGCAGAGAGGAATAGATAACGAAGAGATGGATATTGTGGGTCAACAGAGTTGCTGAGGTAGAAAGCAAAGGACTCGAGTAGCGGACAGAGAAGAAACTCTTCAGAGGATGGCCACAGAAAATGATTAACAGATGGAGGATGAAATAAAATGTTTCCTCATTACTTCCAATTTGTGGATGATGCATCCAAACTATTATCTCCACATAATAATTTCCCAACATCCATAACAATAATCGACTCCAAACAATTAAATGACAAGTGCTTCTGTGTGGTTTCACAGAGCTTTGAAGACACCAAGCAGCTGGTAATCCCATTCAGTACTGTGTGGCTGGTATGCATTATTAATGGGGGTGAAAGAAATTAAAAGCTATGCAACGCTGAACCACAGAGCCAGGCTGCTCCACCATTGTTTTACTTTTTGTAAAGCAAATTCCTCTCTGTGATTCCACGTGTACCCTGAAGGCAAGAAGGCATGCTATTTGGAGTCCAAACACCTACATTAAAAGAAATATTTTAAAACCGTTAACCCTCACTGTGTACTCAGCTTAAGCTATTAACACATTAGATTAAAAGTCCCAGCATTTACACAGCATCTAAGCCATTCTGTGGCTAATTAAACTTCCACAATGAAAGAAATAAACCCCTGCAGAGCCAACAAACAGGCTTTCAACAACAGTCAAACAAAACTAATAGGGCTTAAATTAGAGATTAAAGCTAATATGGTGTTTTAACATGCTTAAGTTAGCATGTTACACAAACAGGAATATAGCATATATTACTGCACTCAATTCTGTGCACGCAAGCTAACAAGCTAAAAGCTACACAATGTGCCCTACAGACAGTGTTTTATGTTTGTTAACTTAACATTATCATGCTAACAAGATACATGGAACAGCTAAATGTTAGCATGTTAACATGTAAAAATGTTGCCTTTGGAATAAGAGAAGTTCAGCTAGCATACAGTAGATCTTTCCAAAAGTTACAAAATCTTCTTAGCATAATCTCTAAAGGTCTAATTAACATGTCATATCCTGTTTGTTTAATCCATCTTTGTGCTATGCTAAGAAAACTGGCTATATTTCTGTAAAAATGTTGTGTTATTCTTCAATAAATGGAACATTTTTAAATCATACATTTTTTAAATTTCATTATCTCATCTTGATCTACATTTTTTTTCACATTCTATAATTCTGTAATTAATTTTGAATATTAATAATCAATTAAACTAACAATTATATTCAATATTTGCAATATTAATATTGACAAACGTCTTGTTTGCACCTGCCCAATACTCCTGCTGAAACAGCCTAATACATGAAATGTGATATAATGTTATGTTTTGTGCGATGGGTTGCTTGTGTTTCTCCAGCATGTTCCACTCTACGTACTCGTGGTGTCCCCAGCCCAGCTCAGGGAGGTAGGGCAGCTTCTTGATCCTGATGATGGAGTCGTAGAGGGAGGGCTGCAGGGACTGGGCCACAGCGTTGGCCAGGATCACTGCTATCATCACCGGCAGGATGTGGGAGATCTGGCCAGTCAGCTCAAACACGATGACTGCGGTGGAAACCGTGTGGGTGACCGCTCCCGACAAGGCCGCCGCACCTTTGGGTGGGGGAGAGGACAGCAGGGTAAGAACAGAGAAGTACTGTAGAGAAGCAATTGTTCATGTCAGTGGTTTTCAAGGTGGGGTCTGGTGCTAAATAAATGGGGTCCTTGTGGCAGATTTCAGGACCACCATCCATCAAAAATAAATATTGTTTAATATTATAATGATTTCAAAAGGACAACAAATTATAGTTTTACTACCCATAGAATACAATAGATGCTGTAAAATACCAACAGCTCAAAATCGTGACTACTACTGCTGATTTTCTCACTTTCAAATATCTCACTTCCCACCAGACCTGCTAAATTCTGAAAATAGAAATAGTCTCAGCAATGTAGGATAGTGCCAAGACTGGCAAAAGTGGAAACAAATTTGGTTGTGAAGTTAAAACAAAACTGCATGATGATATATTCCCTCTTCACAGTGACAGATACTAATTAAGTACATTTATTCAAGTCCTGTACTAAAGTATGCTTTTGAATTACTTTAGTGTTTAAATTGTATGTTACTTTTTCATTACTACATTTATCTGACAGCTACTGTTGTTACTTTACAGATGAGTATTGTACACACTTAACCTGAAATGAGCTTATCAAGTACCATGCATTGCTATCAGTCTAAAGTAGTTCCTCCTACAACAAAATTAAAATGCTAATAATAATCAAATGTTATGACACTGAAAGGGGCCATTCTTCTACATAACAAGTCCTTATATTTTCAATACATCAAGTACATTATTTCAAAATGTAATAGAATAGAATGGAATAGTGGCTGTCGCTATCAACAGAGAAAACAGGCGGGTGGTTCATTTCTAAGTGAGGTTAGTGCCCATGGACAAAAAGGTAGTAAAAAAGTCATTTATAAATTAGTGATTTCATTGAACAACTCCAAATAACTTAAGTTCTACTGTATTTTTACTACACAAATGTCTGATTTAATTTATTATCATATTGGTTACAGTGGTGAAGATGTGACTTCATGACTTCTGCCACTTAGATGCTTCTGTAAGATGTACAACATACATTGGGAAGGTCACTAATAGGTTAATAAACTCACAGAAAGACAAGTGTTGTTTGCCTGAGCTGTTTATTTAAACGCTTTTCCCACTGATCCATATATAATATACACTGTACCTTACTGTACTAGAAAAGTATAAAAACGTGTAAAAAGGAAACAAGGAATATCCTAATCCACGGTTGTGATTTCATCATTATTATTTCCACACACACAGTATAGTTGGTCACGCAGTCACCAGTCAGTTCAATACTGAAACATTCCTGGTCAGATTATATACAATATACTACAGCATTATCGATCCAATCCACAAAACTTTGGAAATCTATTTACCTAAAGACTGTCATCTTGTTATCAATTTCACAATCCTCACCACACAACCTCCTCTCATATGCCCATAAGGCAAAAGTTGACTCATTCAGCTAATTCAATACAGAAGGGAACCCTCAATATTTCCAAATCTTTTCTCCCAAAAAAATGTTGTGTAAAAAGCAATATAAAAGCTGAATCAAAGCAGACAGAACAGCATGGGGCAAACTGAGCCTCCGCTGCTCGACAGAGAAAATGGATGAATCCAATCCAAAGAATGAGATGAACACTGAAAAAAAAATTGTAGAGAACGAAAGCATTAAAATAAAGTGAAAAGAGGAAGGAGAGCAGAGAGAAGCAGATGGTGGGTGAGAGAGTCTACAAAGGAAGGTTTAATTGTTCTTTCTCGTAACTTAATTAAGCCTGTGTATGTCTGCCTATCCTCCTCAGATGAATGCTTCTGCTCCCTCTGCCCATCCTAACATTTAGTCCTTAAAGCGAGCTACTGTGAGATGAAACAGGCCTGTAAAACGCTGAGTCATTAGCTACATTGCACCACAACAACGCCAGCAGCCCAGAAAAAAAAAACTGCCATCACCAACCTGCAACAACGACATAATCAGCACAGCTGTCAACAAGTAGCACAGAGGGAATCGCAACACTGCATCTCATTAGACATGCAGCTTCAGTTCAGGTATGGAAATGACGTGGTTATGATGGGACAACTGGTGTTTGCAAGACATTAAGTACATTAAGTATTGCTCTGCTATAAGGTAATTAAGATTTTAAGGTTTTTTTGGTTTGAAGAATGTTTTACACATGTAACTGTGCCCGAAGCAAACAGTACACCCCTCACATTTCAATACTTGATCATATCTTTTTATGTGAAAACACTGAAGAAATGACACTTTGCTACAATGTAAAGTAGTGAGTGTACAGCTTGTATAACAGTGTAAATTTGCTGTCCCCTCAAAATAACACATCACACAGGCATTAATGTCTAAACCTCTGGCACCATTTTATTGTCTGTGTGTAACTACGGTGATTGTGTGTTCTGTGCTCTGAGCGCTGTAGCTGCTGCTAACATGGCTACATATTGGCAAATATAGGAGCTGATATTAGCTTATTGCAGAGATATCAGTACCCACATAGATGTTGCAAAGAAGCAACAAGAAACAACAGTACATAAAAGCTAAAGATGTGTTTAAGGTAATTTAAAAACAATGTCTCGGCTACGTAGTTTGTGCACCAGACAGCAAATGACACGTTTAATTTTCAACTGTATCCTCTATACCTCAATGTTTAGGTTCAATGAAACAAAGCGCTATTGGCTCATACTGGTATCGGCCTAATAAATCTGTCAAGCGATAACTTTCTGATATTTGGATTTCAATTTTTCAGCTCAGTGTTGCAGCACGGTGTTGCACTGATTGTTTTCCTCTCAGACACTCAATCAGAGGTGAAACACAGCTGGGACTCTGACTAAAGTCATGAAGCAAAGTAATTACGGCAAGAGGTTTTTACTGTGAAACAGCTGCAAGATTAGCTGACCTAGCTCTATGCAAGCAAGACCAAACTCAATGTTTGATAAGAATTTGTCTGAAACTAAAAAAGAAATAAGATGGGCCCTCATTTAAGAACAAAACACATTGAGTGGAGAAATGGGACATTAATGAATTAGCATACTAAAACAGACAAGATGAAAGGGTAAATAAAATACATTGCTGTTGTATTTGATAGTACTCACTGTTTGGAGGTAAAGGAAATAGTATATAATTTTATGGATCTGTGAGACTTGTTTGGTTCAGCAACAACTACTTTGGCACAATTTCTGTTTTTTAAAAGAGGTTGCATTTTTAGCTTTTAAACTTAAGTCTTGTCCAGTGATCTTGTAAATGTAATTCGATTCTGTTGAGTGTTTGAGTCTAATCATATGCGGTGTCTCCTTTAATCAGGGTCCATTTAGAGTCTCAACTTGGAGTTAATCTTGATTGATTTTCCATGAGTGGAAAAAAAGTTTAAAAAAATTAAAGCGGAACCACTGATGCCTCACAGACGAAAAAAATGTGTACAGTTACCATCTTGAAAAGACTGAATCTCTTAAATGCAGATAAGTTGGTTATGAATGAGACATATTTTTGTGCAGATAACAAAACTGCCGCAACCCTCAATATTAATGATTAAAATTAGATAAATAATTTGAATGAGTGAGAGCAAAAACTAGAAATGGCTTTTATGTAAACAGCAAAAGCACATTACAAAGAACATAGAGGAGTGGTCAAGAAAGTGAGAGTACAGAGAGTGATAGGTGAAGAATCACGGCACAATGATTGTGTCTTTAACTTACCCACAACAGCGTAGCCTCCCGGCACTATGGGGTAGATGGTGCCATCTGTGTGAATGCCATCTGGGAACCAGGCTGCCATGCTTTCTCCAACCAGCCGACCGAAGGCTGCTCCTGAAATATATACAGACATGTGCACAAAGAAACAGAAATACTGAGCTTGATACTGTATTATTATTTAACACTAGTGTACTGTTTCAGTATAATATAGTATTTAACACTAGTGTACTGTTTCAGTGCTCTAAAGAGGACACTGGATTTACAAGAAGCAAACAAACAAACAAAAAAACAATGACTCAGCTTGCTTTCTTCTGAATGGTCACAGAAACGTATTAATTTAATGTTTTGGCATTACTTTTGCTAAGGTGTGTGCATATATTTCCACTTAGATGAAGTAAAAATGGCATGTCGTCACCTCAACTACCTTGATGTTTGAAGACAATAAATATTTACAAGGAAAAAAATACATAGTGGTGATGTAATTTTGTTTTTTTATTGGAGGAATGATTCAACATTTAACGAAATGCGCTTTCTTGCAGAGAGTAAAATTGTGTAATATTACAGTTAATTTAATTAAAAAGCTAATTTTATTTTATTTTTAAAAAGAGCATATTTTCTTTGCACATTTGTCTGTTAAATATGAAGCTACAATTGGTTAGCTTAGTATATCAAGGAGCAGCTAGCCTGGCTCTGTCTAACCGTAAGAAAAAAGTTGTTTTTACTATTCAGTTTTTTATATGGTAAACAAAGGAGATATAACACGTTAATTAGTGAGCTTTTTAGGTGTTGGTATACAGACTCTGTAACCTTTAGACAGACAAAGGCTAGACACCTCCCCCATTTCCAGTATTTGTACTATGCTAAGCTAGTTGGCTGCTGACGGTAGCTTCACTGGTCTAACACACACACACGCACGCACACACACCCAGTTGCTTCTTACCAATGACAAATACTGGCATGAAGGCTCCGCAGGGCACTGGGATGGTGGTGGCCAGGGCAGACATCCAGAACTAAGAGAGGAAAAAAGAGGGAGGCAAAGAAAGAGAAGGCATAAAAAGAAAGAACAGGGTGGCGTTTCAATTAGCTTCAGAATACCATCATGTGTGCCCCTAGATGATAGCCAAGTTGAATCCTATAACAGCAGTGAGGAGGCGGCCATGCAGAGCTTATTGCTGAGGTTAGATTGAGCTGTCACTTTCACTCTTCATTTGACAAAGACCCTGAAATGAACCCTGGGTAATGAGCGGGCTCTGCCCATTGGCCGACAGTGTGCCAGGCGAGCAGAAGAGACCACTAATTAGAAAAGACAAACAAAAAGGGAAATGTCACCACTGACAATGTGCGAGTGTTTTTGCCAGGTGTGTGAGTGTGTGTGCCTGAATTTAAGCAGAGATGAGTCTGTAAAAGCTGGCATGCTTATTTTTGAAAAGAAAAAGCTGCGATGAAACTTAAGAAGAAATGACACTCACACATTCTAGTGTGAACTAGATGTCTCACCATGATTTAATTCAAGCTCTACACAGTCAGTGTAAGATTGATAAATTCTATAGTAAATATATTATTAATCATTATATCCTTGACATCGGAAGTGGACAGCACAGAGCGATGGCGCTTACCCATTGCTGGCACTAGTTCAACTTGCTTATCTTCTAGTTGACTCACTTTTGGTGCCCTGTTTCCATTGCAGATATAGTACCCCCACAATATAGCTTGTTGTCATAGCGACTCCACTTGAAACCGACGTGACATAATCTTCAATGCGTCACACACTTTATTAATAATAAAGTACAGAGAGTATCGTTACAGTTACTATCTTGCAATCTCTGGCTAAACTATAAACTATTAAAATATTGCAGGACACCCTTTCTGGCACGCCATGATGATGCAGTGAATAGTGACGATTCTCTCTGACCAATCAGTAGTAATGCAGTGTTTTCATCAAGTGGGAATATCCAGGACTGAAAAGGGAAGTCCCCCGGAAGTAACTTAAACCTCCATTCTATCGAACAGCCAGCAGGGGGAGACTGGTTGCAAAAAGAAGTCCGGTTGCATTAGAAATAATGGTGAAACGACCCTACTTCTCACCCGATTTCTCACCTCAATCATTAGCTTCAAGTCCTCTTCAATACAGCATGATGTTCATTTAGTAAATGATTGTCCAACTTAGAAGAAAATAGACGATAAAGCAGCGAATGCTGAGGAGCTACCTTGTGATTGAGCGAATCTCTCAATCTGGCTAGAGGCGACTCGTTTCACCTGCTCTGTGTAAATTTAACCAGCTCCGTTGAAAAAGCTTTTTAGGAGTCAGCTGCTTCCGGTAAGTACATTTTGTTTTAAGTCTGTTTCCAAAGTTATCATCCCACTTAAAAATCAGTTAAAGTGAATTACAGATGCACCTAGCTAACCAAGCTAGCTGGCACCATCTTCTTATCCACATTTCGTCATGTCCTGTTCCTGGTTGTAAAAAAAAAAAAAAAAATATGGCGACAGCTAAATGGCCAAACTCAAGGCTTAAAAAATGGCAGTTCACAAACCAATGGGTGACGTCACAATGACTATGTCCACTTTTATTAAGTCTATGACCTTCTGGGATGGCCTCAGCTCACTTGGATCCTTGATGGAGGTGATACCAAAAACCAGACACCACATACCAGATACCAGGCACCAGATTTGCCCAATGGAAAGCCAAAAAAGGCAAGTAGAGCCGAGGTGAGTTTTCACTACATGATCCGTAACTCACACTGTGTTCAGATATAACACAAAGCAAAATTTAAAAGGTAGCTTAACTGCATATAAAGTCAACGCAAAGACTGGAGTTGGCACGAACGGACGCAAATTTGCTGTAGTCCGTGCAAATTAAGATTCCAATGGTCAAATAAAAAAATCTGAAGACACCATGAAAGAGTCACTTAATAACAAGGTGAAAAGCAGTGTTTCACTGTACACCCAGCATCAATGATGACTATTGTTGGGTGTGAAAATTGAAGTGATAAAGTGACACATTGAGGTTTTAAGGGTGTTATGTACCGAACTAACCCTAACCAGCGCCTAGCTGTACAACCGTAAGTGGTATCAATCTTCTCATCTAACTTTTCTGCAAGAAAGTCACAATTGCAAAATGCTGAACTATTCCTTTAACACACAGACATGCATGCACATGCAGAATGCATACACACACCTGAAACATTCATACACACACACACTTTAAACTACTGGGTTGTTTCTATTTCACATCAGCCATGTCCTCTAAACTTTATTTAGGCCAATAATATTCAGACACACACACACTTAACATTCTTTCACTTGGACCATGCCATTGTTTCAACAGATGAACACAGTTAGAGTTTAGAATATGTGACATTCATTGTTTGCATGCATAAAATAAGAAGTATGAATTTGAATTTTGTACAAGCCATTACACAAACTACGTCGCTGTAATAATCTCATGGTTTCAAATAGACATTTTAATTACACTCATTGCTCCGTCTCCCTCCGTCCCTCCATGGCTCCCGTTCTCTGCCTCCCCTTTCCGCTCCCTCTGCTCCGTCTATAGTTAGCTGTAATTAAGGCTGGCTGCCATGGTGAAGTAATGGATCTCCTTCTGTAACCTTACACTGCCGCCGCTTTCACACTCCGCACTGCACACATACGTGCGTAGGTGTTCACACGCACCCACACACACACCACGACACAGACTCAGTGACGAGAATCAGAGCTGAACGCGGCCAGGCGCCAGTGAGTAACAGACACACGACCAGCTAAATACACAAAATAGGCCTCATGGGAAAATTAGGCAGTCCTGGGAATAATTCTTTAGACTTGTCTTGGATTGTCTTCCTCTTTCATCTCATCTGCTCTTATCATTTGTCTTGCACCCAGCCAGTAAAAACTTAATAAGAGCTGGAAAGCTTTAAAGGATCTGGGAACTCATAACATAGGCTTAACTTTATTACAGAGGCCATGAACTGAGTGAGTGTGTGTGTGTGTGTGTGTGTGTGTGTGTGTGTGTGTGTG
>JAPMOB010219895.1:0-19453 GCA_029875015.1 Lepomis gibbosus | reverse complement strand
CACACACACACACACACACACACACTTGCTCTGCAACATCAGAGAGAAAGAGCAAGCAAGAGAGGAGGTGGCAGAGAGGCAGAAAGGGGGAGGCTCGGGAGAAAAAAAAAAGAAGAAATGACAAGAAAAGACTGAGGCTATTTTAAATCAATGTGATTCTTGTCTCAAGTAGCACAGCAAAAGTTCATTAAACTTCTAGCTCAAACACAATCAGCTTCTTCAAATCTATCTAAATACTGTAAGTTGACTTTAAGGTACGAGATGGCTCAATGACCTCTTCACACACATACAGTCTCAACCTTAATTTAACAGTCAAACACTACATACCAGCTAACCAACAGCTACCGCATTACCAGTCAGCATCCGTTTCAATACTCGATCATATTAATTCTTGCCCTCTCTTTTATCACATATATTCCTCCCACTCTGCATCAGTTCGCCTGTATCCATCTAATCAGCTCATCTGGCTCCATCTCTCCACAGGATGATCTTTCTCTCTCCAGAGATGAAGCGCTTTAACTTCACACAAATTAACAAAGCGGGAATAGTGGAGGGAGTGAAGGAGAGCTTGGTATAAATGTGAGAGAAAGAGTAAGAAGGATGGAAATGGTGAGACTTACATCCAGGTCACACCACCCTGTAGGGTAGAGAACTTATCCTCTGTCTTATAAACACCCCTTCCCAGCTTCCTCCATCCTTATATCCATGCCCTAACACTCTTTTCCATTAACACACGTCTCGGGGAAACATGTGTTCCACGCTGTCTGCCTGTCTATTCTATAATTCATGCCGTTTAATGCTTGCCCACAGTATGTGCATGTGTGCGTAAAGAGTGCTGAAAGTACATGTTAAAGAGTAGGAATGTGTCACTACATGTCTGAAGACCAGCTGATGTGTTGGTCACACTGAGCTTTCAGTGTTAACGGCAAAATAAATAAATAAATAAATCTGCCAAAGAATGTACATGTGTGTGCACATGCATACCAATGTGTACACAAAAAGGACGCACAACTTCCCACAGCAGCATGAACACACACACATATACAGAAATACAGGCTGCCAATGAGGCAGATGAGGAGTGAAAGGAGTCACATTAAACAGCCAAACTTGTCCTGTTTCGCTTTCATAGCCCCAGTCCATTTTCATAATGCATTAAAACCACCGCTGAGAAGAGAGGGAGACATGGAAAGTAGAGGAGAATGATGAGGAGGGGGGTAGAGAGGAATGGAAACACAGAGAGAGAAATGGAAAAGAGGGGAGAGGGGAAAAGAAACATTCTCAAAGTAATCTAAAGCTGGTGGATGTATGGGGGTGCTAGGAAACAAGATAAGGATGAAGGGAGTGGAGGAGTAAGAAAAGAGAGCTCATCTCAGAGGCAAGATATGGGAATAGAAAGTGTCTGATAGAGGCACAGACAGATTAGGGAGGTGGATAAAAGAAGATGGGATGCACAGATAAAACAAGTGAGAATGACGGCGAGATGGGAAAGATGATTTAGTCACAAACTTTGATTGTGTGTGTGTGTTGTGAATGCATGTGGGTTTCTTTATGTGTGCATGTGTGTTTGTACTACTCTGTGTGTGCGTGTGTGGTTGTACAGTGGCAAGGGGCAGAAGGTTCTCTGTTTCAGCACCAGCAGGCTGATGAGAGTTTGGGGCCAAACAGCCTGGAGGCAGAGCTGGCCTTGTTACTCTCTTTTTTCCCCTCTCTCACACACACACACACACACACAATCTCAAATTTAAACCAAACAGAGTTACAGCCACTGTAACAAGCTGAGCATTTTAACATCGAACCTCAGATCATAATAACACATGAAAACAGTAAAGATGTGAAATATTTGTGAATATCCAATTGTTTTATGAATAATGAATGACAATAACACTGCGATGTCCCACAAGCAATTACTCTTCCAATCAATGTTAAAAGACCTATGTAAGTGGGTTTGCATGTTTTAGCCTATTAAAGCTCAGTTGCATGACATTTTTTACATTAATATTGTATCAAGGAATGTAAAAAGGTTTTTAGTACTGCTGGTCCAACTGAGAATTAACACGTCATTATAATGCTATGTGCAGCTTGTGCTCATTTTTGTGGTTTACTGGGTGGTATCGTTGTGTCCTACCACGTCCTGCATGTGTAAATATGAATTTCATAAGCTGACAGTGTACCAAGGTTTTCTGTTCCGAGTTGGTTTTGGAAACTTTTTTGATTCAATACAGGATGAACATCAACTTGCTAAGACTTGAAACTTGCTTGAGGTACATAATCCATCACAGCTAACTGTTTGCCGGCTCCCCCCCCTTTTTGACAAAGTTAGTCTTTGTCATCAGTAAAACTGCTGTGAAACTGCATGTGTGATGCATTTATGACCTGGAGAGAACTATCTAACTCACATTTACTCAAATTATCCTTACATTATGGTTCTCCTATGTTTGTCACCAAGTTTTTATTTTCTGACAACCTCTGATATTGTCATGAATATATTAGTGCGTAGTAGCCAACTCTCAAACCATCTTTTACCAACATTAATATTCAGATAACTTTGGCAAATACAAGTGTACTAATGGAGCACTAAACCAAGTTTAAAATCATTACAAGCTCATTCTTATACCATGCTGAAAGCAGAAACACATAGATACCTAGAAGGCAAGAAAACAGCAATCAGGTAGGCTATTTAAAAAAAACTTGAAAATGAATGGCGGCAATTTATGGTACATGATTTGCAGTGGGCTACAAAATGCAGTGCACCCGGGATAGTGTCTTTTAACCTTCAATCAACTCTACAAAGATTGACCAGGGAGTGACTTTTTATCAGCTGGAAATGGAAGAGTTAAGGAACCAGTCGAATAGAGGCTGAGGCATCCAAAAGCCTATCTCCTCCAAGTCAATGGCGTGAAGGCTATCTCACACACACCTGACAGAGACAGAGTGCTGCCAATAGTGCCAGAGGGAACAAGAGAGAGGGAGGGCAGCAGACAGTGAGAAAGAAAAGGGGAAAGAGGGAGCAGAAAACAGCTAAAGAAAAGAGACAAAGAAAGGCATGAAAAGAAAGATGGATTGATAACTGTGAGCACAGTGGTCAGAGGATGACTATTGTTTTGATTCAAATGCTCATTGCTCATTATGGGAAAAAATGACAGAAGGAAAGTTTGGAGAGGCAGAATTTAGCATTTGTGTGTTAAGAGGGCTGACGACTGAAAGAGGCACAGCGCTATAAAAGCTCCACCAGCCACACGCTAAAATTTTAATCAGGCATTAATAAAAACAATATCATTACTGTCTGCCTAAGGAAGTTTCAGCACCCACCTCACTGGATCTGGCAGGCGGGCACACACAAAATTACAGTCTAGGAAACATAAATGACATAAATAATCTCATTGCATTTTTCCTGTTTTTACTCCATCTCCATTGCCCTCCTCTTCATCCTCACACTTTTTATTGCCTTTCATCTATCAATCTAGCTTTAAAATCATTGTGCAAGATAAAGCACAAACAAGAGTATGAGCATACAAGCAAACACACATCCACAAATGAGCAGCAAAACGGGTGGAGGAGCAAAAAAGTAGGAAGACTGAAAGCATCGTCTCAAGGACAAAGGTAACCCACTCAACTCTTGTCTGAAAGCAGAGCTGCTTCATACAGCAAAGAGGCTGAGATTTGAGTCAAGCAATTGTAAGTAGTGCGGCTCCCCAGTCGCACTATTCACCACAGAAATAAAGAAAAACTATGAAAAATGGGAAGCAAGACACAAAATGGACATCCAGAGAGGCACACCTGAATGCCGTAGTCTTCTTGAAAGAGTAGCAGAGCTATAGAAATCTCTCTAACACTCTTTCTGTCTTCGACAAAGCTAGGCTGGAAGGATAAAAGCACTGAATGAAAGCCTACACAGGACCTTAAAAGACAGGATAATGGTGGCACAGAAAGTAGAAAGGTGTAGCAGAAAACAAGGGCGAGGAGAAGTCTGGAAAAAGTAATTCTATGGATGTTCCTAGAACATATGAGGGGAAAGAAGTTGAAGGGGTAAAGAGTGTGTAATAAGTAACAAGGATAATAAGTAAGGCATTCAAATGAGGAGGGAGAGGAGGTAGAGAGAAATTGAAAAGAAGGAAGAACTGAATGTGAAAGTAATAGACAGAAAAATCATAAAAAAATTACTTTACTTTTCTTTCTTATTTCTGAATAATCCTTGCCCTAAATATGCACTCAAACAGAGTGAGATATGTGTATGTGCACGGGTGTGCACGCATGTGAACGGATCACGCACCGATAACATTACACTCCTTAATTCCTAATTAATCCTTCTAAACTGGATTATGCTGCAGAGCATGACAAGACCAGGATTCCACCCTTCGCCCTGATGTGCGTGCGTGTGTGTGTGTGTGTGTGTGTGTGTGTGTGTGTGTCACTTTACTGTTTTTCAGCTTGAGGTCTCATAAGGCCAGCCTGTCTTCAGTTACATGTTGGGAAATGAAGCTGACAGTGTCTGACACAAACACACACATACAAGCGTACACACACAGACAAACACACAAGGAGTCCCTAGACTACAGGTCTTGAAATGCTTATGAATTATTGTGGTGAGTGGCAAGATCTCTAAGCATTACTTTACACATTTTAAGTGAGGACTCATGGGAGATATGTGCTTACTCACATAACAGACACAGGTCTCCTGACACATACACTTTTCCTGGTTTGAAAGCTGCCACACAAACTGTCCCATGTGATGTATACTGCATTACACTGCATTCAGAAATAAAACCAGAGGGCTCTACACATACCAATACTAATGGATTCATTTTATGTTCTTGTGTACTTTGCAAATAAGCTGAGAAGTATGTTTTGTAGCAAAACAGCTTCCATTTCTGTTCCTATCTTTTTATTTTTCAAAAACACTAAAAACTACCAAAAGTAGACTATGTGGTCAATTTCCTTAAGTAAATCTTAAAAAAAAAATGAGTGTGAACCCAGTTTTTTGATACTCAAGTAGATGAAGCAGTGATTGCAGCATGTTACAACATGTACAAATGTGGGGAACACTACAGTATTATGTATAGACAACATTATGAACTCCACACAGGATTAATGCACTGATGTAGAAGACACATTGCATATAGCCACAAGATTGTTGTGAGGTTTGACCTTTGTCACATACCACCCCATCTTGCCCACACTTAACACTCTTCTCCACATTTGACTAAAATCTAACTACAATGATATTCCACTACTTTCTGTAACTTGTATGACAGACTGGTAAGAAAACTATATTGTTCAACCAATTTACACCAGTACAAATGTTTATTCTCTTAAACATGTTTCATATTTATGCCATTCTGTTTTGGTGTACTGCAGCTACTCCAGCTAAGTACCAACGTTTACACTGTGACATACACATGAAATTTCATCATGCAACAAAGCAAGAAATGTGAACTTCAGCACCTACAAATTATGCACATAATAGCCTGCGCAAAGTACAAGAAGATTTTTGGCTAAAAGCCTCAAGAAAAACAAACATCTATAGTATACTGTCTATAGTACTGTGTTCTCTGTGCTCATTAAACCATGCTGTCTACAGAGTTGGGAGGGGGGAGTAGTATGATGGATGGATGGAGGGGGTCACAAAGGAATACATGGAGTGAGTTGGGGAGAATTAGCATGCTTTCATGCGTTCTACACCTCAGTGGAGCACCACGGGGCTTGTTGATGCCTCTAAGTGCTATGCAGTATTAAGCAGACGATCTCTAAGGAGGCCCGATAGCATTGTGTGTGTGTTGTGTGCGCTGACCACTAACTGTGTACAGTTAAGTACCAAGCCCTAAATAACCTATTTGGAGAACAGAGAGAAGGAAGGGAAGTGGAGAGATGCAGCAGAGAGCCAAACATTGTCAGAAGAGAGGCATTAAAATGTTGCGACGTGTTCCACTCCTCAGAGAGGGAAGCACAGAGGAGAAGAGAAAGACTAAAAGGTAGAGAAAGGTCTCCGTCCATCTTGTCTGTTCTCTGGCTGTTTACTGACTGAGAAAAAGGCATGGAGGACACACATGTTGATCAAGTCACCTTTTGTTAAGAGCAGCAGTGTTCATTTCTCCTGCAGCGCTCACACGAGCCAGCAAAGCAGTACGTCACTATGACCAGTCTGAACACCTCCACTCTCTCATTTCACCTTTTCTCACTCACATGCTCGCACAGCTAACTTAACTCAGTTTCCTCATTTTACCTCTCCTCAATCTCCATCTCCTCAATCACTCGTGTCGCTTCATGTCTCTTCAGCTTTTGATCATTTGTCATTTCTTCATTCCCTCCCTCAGTGCTCCCTTCAATCGTACACAGATCACTCTTGCCTCCATTCGTCCTTCTCCAAGCCTCATTCATTCTGTGCCTCTCTCCTTCACTCTACCCTCAATAACGCCATCCGTCTTCTCGTCTATTGAACCAAGATTAGTCTCCATCCACCAGTATCTGTATGACAATAATCTCTCCGGCTTTTTTTCTCTCCTAAATAGTACCCGCAGGTTTCAAAAGTCAGATGAATGCTATGTAGAATAAATTTATTAGTAACAAATAAAAGAAAGAACAAGCTGAAAACCTTAATACTGAACCTTACTACTTACAAATACTGACCTATTGGGTTGTCAAGCAGTCATGTGTTTCAGACTGCAGGTTTGAACCCGATACTTGCATTCATCACTGTATATAAAATGTTTGTTTATTCTGGCAAACAATGCAGTGGCCTTGATGTCTGTTTCCCCCAACTGGCATCAATCAAGCAGCATACTTGTTATCATCAATCCAGCTTCCAAAAATGTGCGCTTTCCCATAGTGGCTGCAAGCTTTTAACTTTCTTGGGTTAGCCAACTATCTCATGAGCCAACAAACAACTTAGTAACTTTCTCCCATAAAAGCTGCAGCACTGCATCAAGTGCTACCCACATTTTTCTGGAAGTCTGGAAGAAAGGTAAAGCAGCATGTTTGTAGATCTATACAGAAAGCTTTACAGCTCTGAATATCTTTAAAATGTAACTGCCAATAATACTCTAATTTTAGATATACAATAGAAATCAAATTTGACAGGAAAAAAGTTGTCTTTATACAGAGAACACATCACTAATTTGAGATCTGTTTTCAAGATCTGCCAATACGATACAATCTGCAATTTATTTCTATTTTATTATTAGTAGTAGTATTTGCAGTGCTGTTATGGGCTGTTGCTCTTGCAGTATTAAACCGCTATCTTCTTTGAGGCTAGAAACAAAGAAACCAGTGGGAAGGGAAAACCTTCAGAGCAAAAATCAGCATGAAACTCTCTGGGTTCTTCAAAAACTTTCCAGAACAGACTTAAAAAACCATTCTTTGAGAGATCTTTAGAAGTCTCTGGCGTACCACACCATTCACCCAAACAGACAGGAGTTGCTGATGCCATGTGCATGCACAACAAATCCTGAAAGCTTCACTCTGCTTGCTGCACATCTACAGTGTAACAGTTCTAGCAACCTTACAATACAGTACAATAAATACTAAACAAAAGACAGAGACACATGCAAAACATGTGACTCAAGTTAGTTGTAGGAACTGAATGCTGTTATGAATAGTGTAATTTAATCTCAGTTGAAATGGCACTGCTTCAAGTCCTCCTTCTGACTACTTTCTGCAATCGCTGCACATCGAGGTTGTACTGTCTCTACACTTATATTTCATATTCTTGCCCCAGTGAAACAGGAACAGGCAGGTTAAGGGTTAAGCTTTTTGAGACTTTTTGGGTTTCTGAAAGTGGTCAAAAACAAGCTGAGGAATCATTAAAGATTTCAATGGGGTTTTTGTCACTCCACAGACTTTGTTCAAGCTAAGATAGAATTTCAGGGGTTTTAGGTGAAGTCAGACTCCAATTTCCAGGTCCAGCCAAGCTCTACGGCCCCGCTGAAATGGTACAACTTCGAAGCCCACTCACACAGATCAATACTGTACTTAAAGTAGTAACTCCATTCTCACAATGACAAATTACTCATCTGCTTTCTTTCCCTTTCTTTTACTGTTAGTCCCTGAAGCCCTGCTACCATCACCCTAGTTTGCCAGTCTCAGTTTCACCCTGCAGTTAATCTGCTGGGTGGAGTGATGAGCGCTTGGGGAACCGACATGAGGAAGATGAAGGAGATGAAGGAAGAGGGGAATGAGAGGAGGGGGAAAGGGGTTGGGGAGTGAGAGATGGCCATGCATTATTGAGCATACAGAGTGGAGTTTTTAGGGGGATAAATGTGAAAGCATGTTTAGGGACAACCTTTTCCCTTCTGCCTCCCCCACCTTCTCCCTGCCTTCATTACTTGCCCTCCCTCCAACTTTCCTTTCCCCACGAGGACAGCCACATCTCTTATTCAGTGGGGAGGTTAAAAATTCAAAGCTAGGACGGAGGAGGTGGCAGGAAGGAAAGAGAGTACCTGAAAATGGTCAAAATGAAGGAATGTCTTTAGGGAGTTTTCTCAAGTGCTAATCTAGAGAGCTCCTTGCTTTGATTAGGCACGCGCATGTGTGTGTGTGTGTGTGTGTGTGTGTGTGTGTGTGTGTGTGTGTGTGTGTGTGTGGTGAGGGGTGGGTGGTGGTTGTGGTGAGGGAGTATGAGGACGGAGGAGGTAGATGAATACAGAGAGGGAGGAAGAGAGAGCAGGAAAGGGTGTAGATGTACACTTTCATGCAGTGCAGTGTAGTGTAGCACACATCATGGTGAAAAATTAAGAAGCCTGGAGGGCGAAGCAGAACCCACGTCTCACCGAACACGACACATGCAGATACTGAGTAATGGAGCAAGGGCTTCAGCATGCAAACACAGACACATAGACCGAGACACACACACACAAACAGGCAGCTATGAGCAGAGACTTAGGAGCAAACAAACTGTAACTGACCAAGTAGAATATACACAGCATTATTGTACTCGCATAAAGTATGCAAGTCTAAATTCTTATGCCTACACATCCATGACACAAACACATTTACTTCTCACACACACGATTACTGGTAGCAGATTAAGGTCAGAAAGTGGAGCATGGTCTGGTCCTCCAAGCTTTGTAAATACCATCGGTTTCTGGTGTAAATGCCACTGGGTTATCCATATTACACACAGCCTCCACAGCCAGAGACCAGGGGCCATTTTACACCAGCAGCAACAAAAACTAGGCAGGTTACAACACACATACAGAGCTCACATAAACCATGGCCAAGTACAAAGTGTGTGTGTGCACACATTCGTACACACATACAGAAATAAACAAGATAATGTGCACCTTAAGAAAGTTGGTACAAGTGTGTGATGGTGTTAGAACCCTTAAGACATGGCCTGAGCTATCAGCATAATGGGGAAGATAGTCTAATAGCACCCTAATAACTCACTAGCTAGCTAACCCGCATCAGTAGCAGCTTAAGGCTACTGTTAAACAATTTGACTGAGATAGGAGCTTTGGACTTTAAAGGACACTTTCAAATGCCTCCGTTGCTGCCATCTATCTTGCTTTTTCTCATTTTACAGCTTGCTTTATCTTCACCCCCCACCAGTCTTCTGTCATTTTTCTGGTTCCATCCCTCGTTCATTGTCTCTTTTCATAAGAACCCCTTTATCAGGCAGAGATAAGAGAAGAGAGATGAGGAAATCAGGAGAGAGAAGGGGAAGAGGAAAAGGAGGAAGGAAGATGGGGGTTAATGCTCCTATCTTGTCAACTCCATCTTTGAAGTTGTTGCTCTTTACTGCTCCATTTTTTTATGGATGCTATCAGTGACATCAAAGTGGGCTAAATCTCCTGTGTGTGTCTATGTGTCTGAGCAAGTGTGTGTGTGTATCACTGCCCTCAGGGATAGGTAGCTAATATTGCAAAAAATAAACAGAGGGAGTCGATGCAGCACGGCAGAGCAGTCAACCACAGTCAATCTGCACTTTTAACTGCACCGCACTTTGACTCTTTCTTCCCCTCTCTTTATATCTCCCTTTTCTCCTGATTAATATGCTATCTAATCATAGATAGAGCCTTGGTATGACTTCCCTTCATCCTCAACCCATCAATACCAAAGCGCCTCAACCTTCACGAACACTATGACACTTCAGAGACGCAGGCATGCACACATGTAAGTACACACACACACACACACACACAGAAAGCCTACATATATAAGAAAAACAGAGGGGGAGGAAAAAAAGAATATGCTGCTGTGACCAAGGAGCAAAACAGGAAATAAGAGTAGGTGGAAAGAGTGTAGGTGTGCATACATAGATCCCTTTCATTCCCACATCCTTCCATCTCTGTGCATGTTTTTCCCCCTCTTGGCCTGGGTGAAAGGAGAGAGAATCACGAACACTAGGGATATTTAGCATCTGTAACGAGCTTTTGAGTTTATCAGCGAATCCCTCAATTAAACACACACACACACACAAAGATCACAAACATGCTCAAAAGCACATACACACACATATATAGGTTCTCTCAGTCCCCGCTCAGCTGTCATATCACTGGGAACATTTAAATGGTAATGGTGTTGGGATGTGAGATTGGAACGCTGGCTGACTGGCTGGCTGACTGGCTGGCTGACCGGCTGGCGGGCTGGGAGAGGAGCCGAGTGAAGCGAATAAGGCCTATTCCGTTTAAAAACAGGATAATCTCCGGGAAAGAGAAAAGGCAGCAAGGAGATTAGGCACACAGAGCGGTAATGCTCCGGCATGAGTACACTTAGCTCATTTGCATGTAAAACAGAGGAGAGAGATATAACGAGGGAGGGATGGAAAGAAGGTTGGAATGAAGAGAATGAGTGGGAAAAGTGTGTGTGTGTGTGTGAGCGTGCCTACGTGTGTATGCTTCTGCTTGTGCATGCGAGTGAGCTGTTGCATTTGGCAGTTAGAGCCAATGTGAGCGCACACAGATGTGTTTGAACCTGATAAGGCCTGATGAATGAGCGGCATTTTGCGGCTGTTCCTCAACCATAAAGAGATGGTGAATGCGAGAACGCTTGCTATTGCTGCACTGAGAATACACACCGAGGCTTAGAGAGCGAGCAAAGCCAAGCTAATGCACCGCTACTGTTGAAGGCTTAGGAGGTATAGTTAGGATTTAAACTTAAGCGCTGGTACACATAAACACTTAAAAGCGCACGCAAAGACACAACACAACCTGTAAACATCAAATCTTTTCATTTACAGGTAATATCTGCATATTGAAAAGCTAGTCTATATATGGGCTATAGGTGCTTTTTAGATTTATATGTCTCACAGACACTGCTGTACACAGACCCATAGTTATCCAATCGTGTGGTCATTTGTTGTTGGCAAAAAAGGTAGGGAGAAAAAATAGGGATTACAGATATAAGTGAAGAAATGGCTGCATCCAAAAATGGAACGAGTAAGAGAGAATAGAAAGAAAGAATAGTGTGATATTTTCCCCAGCTCTTTCTACAGCATTAGTGACCCTTGCATTAACCTGCTTCTCTTTCTACAGCCCCAGCCTGAACACTGCATGATTTATTAACAAGGCCTGCTACTGTGGGCTACACAAGTCCAAATACACACACACACACAGAGAACTTAAAACACATTACACACAAGCTTATCAAAACCAATACTAATTTAGCACAATTGCACATGCGTGTTCTTAAGACAGTATGCCCATTCCTCAGTTAGTCATCTAAGTGCTTTAATAGTACATATTTTAAAGAGTCTCAGGAGAAAGTGGCTCTGAATCTACACATCCCATAAACTTATCTAAAATGCTCCCTAATTATACACAATCATGCATGCAAATGTACACACAAATACACACACACAACAGGCTACAACAGTGAAAAACAAACATCTTTTAGAAGTGGGTTGTGGGGTTATGAAAGTGGGATGGTGGAGGAGGAGACAGAGGGAGGTAAGAAAGGGAATATCTGCCCATTGTGTGAAAAAGCAGGTTCTTCTCCTTTCCCCTTTCTTACCTGTGGTCATTTTCAACAAAAAACTTGCCAAGTAATTTATCGGGCAGGTTTGTAGGGCCATTGTAAGTAAACATAAATAAATGCTGGAGGTTGGGGAGGTGGGTAATATTTTGAGAAAAGACTCTTTTCTTTTAATTTATGAGATTAAAGTTGTAAATTTACAGATTTTTTTCAGTCATTAATAATACAAGACAAGAGTCGGTGTAGACATAAGAGAAGAGGACGAGCTTTCAGACAGTCAGATATGAGGGACAACAAAGCCACTTGGAAGCATCTTAGTCTTTCTGCAGTTCTTCCCCAATCTTTTATGTGGGGATGCACCAAAATGAAAATTCTTGGCAGAAGCCAAATACAGTGAAAAAAATTGCAGAATACTAAAAAAGTACATTGACATTTTTCGATTTATTTTGCCTTTTTCAGCATTGCATAAATTAAATAGTCAAATTGTGCTTTTTACTCAAGTGTTTCCCACAGGATTTGGGGAGACTATGGTGGGTGGGTCCGAGGCCCAAGAAGGTCCGGTTAATTACATGTGTCCATTTACTTTTAATGTACACATGTAATATGTTTTATACTTTCTGTGAATGTAATCCAATTAATCTTATTTCCATAATGTATAGACACCTTATTTTGAAATCCATTCAAATTCAACTCTGACCAAATTTTAATAAATAATGTTGCTTATGGTTCTTGTATCGCATAACATGAAGACTGACAGCCTCTCTTTAGGTAGGACATAATGCAACACTTGGCAACACTTGAGAGACAATGCCAGGATAAAGTCGCTAACCTGCCTGTCAGCTCGCTCTAGTCTGTTTCAGTGGATTTACCATAAAGACTTGAATGCGTGAGCACTCCAAGTTTAGGTGTGTCTCGCCTTCTCAGAAACAAGTGTCAGAAACTCTCAAAGCAGGTCAGACCGTTTTTTTGCCTTTTCTAAGAAGTCAGCCACGTGGAGTGGATGTGCAATGAGACAATTCAGCAGAACAGTGTCTGCAAACAGCGATTTTTGCAACTTTCTCAGACACTTTAAAATGCTTTCACACTGCTGACAAGTCAACATAATTGTTCTGTAAATTTTTTTCAGTCTTTTGACTTATTAGGCTGAACACAAAGTGTTTTTTGCTATTTTCCGCCGATTAATTTCAGTGGCCAAATATTTGACGTATCCCTACTTTTATGCTTTTGGTCTTTGAACAGAAGGAAGTATCTCATAATAGCAGTTGGTGAAAGTAGCTTAGATGTGATGGCTGTTTTATTAACATCTGCATAACTCTACTTTTAATAGGCATAGTAAAGGACCATCTGTAAAAATGGTATTTTTACAGATGGTTTTTTTCTTTTGTAAATTTGTGATAATCTCAGAGAATATATAATATAATATAAGACTTTAATCTTGGATTTTTTTTCTGAGACTATAACCCCTCTCCCCAGGCTCCGTAAAAAAATACCATTACAATAACCCTAATAAGCGGTCGTACAGTTAAGACACCAAACCGCATTATTGTTTCACATGAAGAATTGTCCATTAACTGTGCCTTACTAATGGCCAAAGGATAAATCTACAGTAAAAATTATCACACAGCTGACAGTCCAGCAATCAGTCTGCTGTACTGTCAGGAGTGTGTTTGCATGAGTTATTTCATTAGCATGGACATTTTTCTTTGACTGACAATGACCTTGACCCAGTGCACTGTAACAAAAACAAGTCACCAAATGCTGAGAACTCTGTTTAGCAGTAGACGTAATGACCTAATCAACAACACTGCACCATAATTCTCCATGCTTCTTGGTCTTTTATTGCTAATGTATTAGATATCTCATCCCAGTTTAACTGATTGGTTTACAACCCAAGAGATACCCCAGGTGAGCGAGCGTGCACACACACACAGCACTTTCTTGCTGATTGGTGGTTCATTAACACCAATACACACATGTACGCACACGTGCACACACACAAGAAACTGATTTCTTCAGTATACAGGGATATCAAAAGGCTAGGTTATTAAAATTGTTTGTAAATGTGGCTGAGCTTACCCACCCACTCTCTTGAGCACATACACTAGCATAGAGACACCCTCACAATGACAAACATGCATTCATCTGCAATAAACTTGTATTTTACATGAAGCAGATGTGATACAGGAAAGCGCTGTTCTATATGTAGATATGTTATACAGCGATGTACAGCAGATGGCATCACAAAGTGACGACTTGAGTTGGGGGGGGGTATCCACCAAAAAAGATAATGAGGTCGCCATACTACAACAGACTACAGAAACACAGCGATAGACTGAGACACAAAAGAGGGAAGAGCATAAAGGCTGGAGAACTGGGATATGAAAATGATCATCAAATTATGAGGATTAATAATCATATATGCTCCTGGCCCTTTTCTCTCCCGAATCAAATTAATCACTACCGCTCCCTATAGCCCAGCCTTTCCCTCTGCTCACTCTTCTTTTTTTCCACCCACCACCTCCTCCTCCTCCTCCTCCTCTCTCCCCATCTCTCGCTCTCTCTCTCTCTCATTCTTTTGCTAATTGGGCTATCTGAGGTGTCGACTTCAAAAGGCACCTGCTATCAAACACAGATGAAAAAGTGAGAAAAGGACAGTTCAGGATATATATACCCATATTAGATGAACAGAGTACGAATTCTAGCCTTGTCACTGTCCTCCTGCACTTGGCTAACTAGGCATACAAATGTCAATCTCTGTTTGGATTCTGTTCACCTGTGATTTTATACCTTATTACTACTATGAAAAAAAGAAAAAAATACAAAAAAGTAGGCACAAAAGACACCAATAATTCAAAGTGAGCATATGAGAATCTTTAGCTTTGGAGAATGTGGGGATAAGCTTTGCACCTGAAACCTTATGCACTACACTAACTGCTTACATGCTCATCTTAACAACTTGGCTGTTTACAATTGTATATAGTCATATCAGGTCAGTCTCTGATTATAAACCCCTCACATCACAATAGAAAAAAAATGATATTGTCTTCTCCACATGTCTGACAGGAATAAAAAAAGACCACCCCTACTTACCTTGAACTTCAATATTTGTCATTGAGGAAAATGTGACTTAGAAACATCACACAAATAGATACACTGGATAACAAAGCAGGTAGCCTGCGAACAAGTCTGAAAGATTATGTCCAAACAGCTCACAGAGGAAACGTGACAGTTTGCATCCTGAAGCCAAACGTAGCTCAATTTATTGACCTAGCAAACAAAGCATATTTCTAATTTACCGTGCTGACAGCTTAGTTTTATATTTCCATCCTGGTGAATAAGATGTTCTGCAGGACAGTACTACTAACGGTAGTCTTGGCTGCAATGGATGTTCGCAAGGCGAGTTATGTAGTTTGAAAGGAAAAAGGTGAAAAATCTTCAAGTAAAGAATGTCAGACTGGAATAAAATCAAGTGAAAGTTTTCTCCAATAGTAGGCTGGACATGTTACGATGTTGCCTGACCTCAGAGCCACAGCTGAAAACATGTTGCCAAGTAGCTCAATACTGGAATACAGTTTTATCAGGCGGGCCGCCCCCCCAAAACAGTGGTAAGGTAAACACTGACTTGGGAATTCTCCATAATATATTGTATTTGCTATAGATGCTAATAGATTCATTACAATGATATAAACTAAAAGCAGTGGGGGATAACAGCTTCTGTAATTTACAAGGATGCTTAAGGAGGATTTTACAGGATCTGCTCCTGTTTGGGCAAAAATTAATTTTACTTGACAAAAGTAATATTACTTCAACTAATAAAAACAATTTTTAATCATCTCCAGGATTTGTCTGGTTAACTTCTGACATTTTCTTGAGAGAACACTAGCATGAAGGATAACTGGCCCGAGCTAAACTACTGACTCATTTTCAATGGGAGAGAGAACAGACAGAGATAAATACATAGGTAGAGATATATAGACTGAAAATAGAATTAACTTCATAGATAAAGAGCAAAAGATAAAATATACAGTATGTATACTGTGCATGTGTGTTTATGTCAGACTGTGGAATTGTGTCTAGGAGAGCCATGGGCAGCCAGAGACAGTGTCTCCCACCATCAGCTCTCTGCTCTTCCACCAAGCATCAGAGGTCACCCCTGACCCTGCCTTAAGCGCACTACCCCCCTGCACGTCTATTTTCTGTGTGGGTGTCTGTATGCATGCAAAGCCAGCTGCGCTGATGGCGAGGAGGACGAAAGGTCAGGAAGGGTTAGTGGTGGCTTGGTTTGGTGTCAATCTGCTTTTGCTGGGTACTGAGGAAAGGAAGGCATAAGAGGAGAAGAAGGAGGAAAAATAGGAGGATGAGGAAGAGTGAAGCCAGTCTCCCAGAGGTGAGGGAGAAAGAGAAGCATAGGGAGGATAGGTCAGGAGGAATGTATTATGCCTTGAGCGGTGTGTTTAAGCAAGAGAAGGAAGGACGAGGGGTGAAGGTTCAATTTGCATCACCAGAACTGGTTGCTTATCAGGCATTTGTGCATGTCCAGCTATAGACACACCATCATGAACACAATCCACAGACAGTGCAGATTAAACCACATATGCAATAACACAAGATCTCAATGAAATTCCAATCCTCTTTCAAAGAACAGTTTCTTCCTAACTACAAAATTTATCAAAAATCAGCAAACATATACAGAGTGATAAACACACTGGACCTGGTGTCTGTCTATATCCCTCTCTCTCACCACACACACACACACACACACACACACACACACACACACACACACACACACACACAGGCAGACAGGTGTGGGGCTATGAAAAGGCCACAGTGTCTTTATGGTCAGCTCTCAGAAAAGGTTATTAGACATCAACCGGAACAGGCGGCTGTCTCACCCAATAAAAAGTAGAGGCGTGGGTGCACGGGTCAAGGGGATGGGGGGGGTCAAATCAAGGAGTGACAGGCGGACGTTAAGACTTGCCATACAGGTGAATGCAGATGGGACAGCTGCCAAAACTGACATTTAACTGACATCAACAGCATCAGCCATGTGTGCATGCACACTTCTGTTTATGTATATGACATGAGCAAGAGTATGTGTGTGTATGTGTACAGAGTCTGAATCTGAAGGTCAGATGGAATTATATACACACGCACACACTGTCTGTGATTTCCTGGTGTCCCGGTTATGATATGAATATGGAGGAGTTAGAGCAGAAGGCTTGGTGACACTGGGACAAGGTGATAGGAGTGGACAGGTGTGCGCGTGTGAGCGTCTGCCCGTGTGTCAGCGCTTTGTGCCAGGACAGCAGGTGGCTAGTCAAAGGACATCAGTGACCTTCTCCTTATCCCACCCTCTACCCTCCTCCCTTTGTCCATCTCTCCCTCTGTCCCCAAGTCCCAATTCATCTCACCGGGTAGTGAGTACTCTGTCTCTGCACAACAAGTCATGGGCACACAGATGGATGAACACATACACAAACACAGGTGTGGGTGGTTTATTCATGAACTTGTGTGAGATGTTGTTTTGACACAGAGTTGCTGAATAATGTAAATGTGCAGCGTGTCCTCCAAGCAGAGGAAGAGAAGGGTGAGAAAGGCTGGGAATGATGTGTGAAAAAAGGACAAAATGAAAGTGTGTGTGTGATATTCTTACCTTTAGTGGCTGATGGAAGGCAAGCAGGAGGATTGAAATAGACAAGTCGGGGAAGGAGAGGGGGGATGCGGGAGAGGTGAGACACAGAGAGAGACATTGCTCATTATTGTGAAACACAACATAACAGCAGTAGAAAAACACACACAAGCCACACACTCACTCTTTGTCTGTGAGGAGAAGGCCAGGGTGAGTTTGGCAAAGAGCTCGTTGTTCTCAAATTTGTCCTCTTTTGCCTTGGTCCAAAAACTGTTCTCAGAGAGGTCCTCAGGCCCAATCTAAGAGAAATGCCAATATGTACAGAGAGAGAAAAAGGGAGACAAAATAAAGGAGTGAGAGAGAGACGTATTGTATCCGTTAGATAACCATATCATCAAATTGACTCAATTTTCCAAAAATGGTCATCTGTGCACCTGGCAAACAATGAGATGAGCGGATAAAAAAGTAGACAGGACAAAAGAAACAGCAGGGCTCTAAAAGTTAGAGGCAGGGGTATGATAGTAGAGAGAGGGGAGAATGGTGAAGGAAGGAAGAAAGGCAGGCACAAAGAGGAAAGGAAAAGGAGAAAACAAGTAGTCATTTTCTCTACTCTTCACAAACTGCTTCTACCACAAAGCGTCTTGAGCGTCAGAGCTTCAGACAGAAATGCAAAGAAATACAAAGGGTTGCACTTCTTTTCCTCCCCCTACTCTCTTTCTTCAGCCTTCCTCAGGTCCCCTCTCTCCATTCTGGTCACAAGTCACAATTAAGTTTGCATGTTTTTCCTTTACTTTCTGAGCACTCTCATCAAAGGTAAAGAGACAAAGAGAAAGTGAAACCGAGAGAGTGAATGAGAAAACAGTGGTAGTAAATTTACAGATATCAGTCCTTTCATTATGGACAAAGCCTCAGGGATGGGGGCGTAGGACAGAGAAGACAGAGAGTAGGGAAAGGAAATGTGATATGGGCATGAGCTGAAGGAGTAAGAAAGAAAGCAAGAGAGCACACAAAATGAGGATGAGCAAGCCAAAAAAAAAGTTAATTTAAATTACAAAAGAATACTGTCCTTTCTAGCAGCAATTTAATTATCTTTCAGTGGCGCAGTTAAAAGAAGAAGGCTTATTAAAAAGCAATTTCTGTGACATCCTCGTCAAACACTCACCAGCCCGAGAGAGAGAGAGAGAGAGAGAGAGAGAGAGAGAGAAAGAGCGAGAGAGAGAGAGAGAGAGAGAGACTAAATGCTGATGAAGTCTGCTGAAGCCATTAAACAGTAGCTTTAGGCTAAAGAAAGACAGAGGGCCGTTTTGATGTTTTAACCATCACAGATGAGAGGGAGGAGAGGAACATGAAGCACATAGTCATGAGATACACGAATGCATGCAAGTCACTTTAGGTCAGAATCCCACTGTTAAAGCTCCATTTCACATTTCTCTTCCACTTTTGCACATATAAAAAGGCACACCCTGAGCTAGCACAGAGAAACACATATAAACTTTAAATTACATTAGAATTATTTACAGATCAACACAATCACAAGTGAATACAAGTTGTTGTGACTTAACATATGGGCTATTAAACATTTAAGCTAAGTATCCAAGCCAAGTATCTACATAGACACTTTCTAAAGGGGCAAAATGTTGGTTATATCATATATGAATCAAAAAAATGTAGGATATAAATGTGAATTTGCTTTTCCACCAGATAAATAACTGACGATTTTGCAATCACTTTGAGTACTAATAAAATATTAAACTTAGGGATTGACCTTGCTCCAGTTGGCTCTCTTCAGCTGGACCTCAGGCTTGTACTCCTTCTTAGGCTGGAGCCCGAATGGCAGAGAAGGTGGGGCAGGGGGACCCCAGCCCCCCATGCCAAATGGTGGGGGTGGAGGCATGCCTGGGCCTGGCGGTGGAG
>JAPMOB010219892.1:0-10970 GCA_029875015.1 Lepomis gibbosus | reverse complement strand
ACACTGAGCCAAAAAGAAACTGTCGTGCAGACAGTACAGGTTTCAGCAAGATATCTCTGTGGACTCACCGTATGACCGATCTAAAAACCCTTAGAAACATTTATATCTGCAATCTAGAGAATATCTGTCGATTCTGGTAGCATATGAGCTTTCTGAATGAGAAATGTCTTGAGTTTTACATTTGCTATAATAAGTATTTAAAAGACTCCCACTTTAAATCATTACCAAACGTTATGCATCCACTAAGTTTGGTCTGACAGATTTAGCAGAGGAAAGGAAGAATGAGAACCAAAACAGCATCCCTGCTTGGACCCCTAAGGACCCAGTTTGATAAGGATCTCTAAAGGTGGTTATTAAAGAAGTTATTAAAGTTAAGGAGTGGGACGTTTTATAGTGTAAAAATAAATGTGACACATTTTCTAAATGAACATTAAGCATATATTTGAAGTTTTCATAGTGACACATATGTATGTTAAATAATAAAAGTGGTCCTGACTGTGACCCTGACTTGGTATCAGACTGATTCCAGACCATGTGGTGTCACCCAACGTTTAAAGTTTAAATACCCAGAAGGCAAAGGGCTTGCACTACCCTGAATATGTGCTCAGCATCAGCCACATGCCTGAAAGCTGAAGGCATGCAAATGAACACTAGTCCTCGACACACTCCATGAGTGGGTTCCACACCAGCAATGTGTTTATGGATTCTATTTATTGTCTCATCAACCCAACCCGAACCTGAGCCTGCGTCATCAGTGTGACGTGCAAACGGATCTGAATCAGAACTTTACGGTACAATACTACAACTAGCAGCTGACAGAGACCCCACGCCCTGACCTTTACCTGACTTCTCCAGCAGCTCGCTGACATCCTTCTTCTCAGCCAGTCCGGAGTATCCCAGCCCTCGACATTCCAGGATGGTCTTCAACTTCTTATAACTGAGAGTCACTGGGTCCACAAGCTGGGTGGCGAACATGCCAGTCTCATACCAGACCACCGCCTCAAAAATCCTCGCTAGCATGAACAACACCATGAAATACAAGAGCAAGAAGAACAGTTTCAGCCACATCTTCAAGTTGCACGAGAGCGCTGCTGGCACGAGACGTTCTGTCAGAGGCCGTTAGAGACCACCGGACAGGCTACACGGGCTTCCAGTCGCTTCCCATTAACCGCGGCCTTTAGCGAAAAATCAAACGTGTGTACGTTGGTCAGACGTCCATCTTTGGTGGAGTGGCTGGGGAGATATTCCCAGGCCGGTCACTTCTTTCACCAGCACTTTACGCTCATGAATCCTGCTGACGGTGACAGCTAGCCAATTAGCTTAGCATCGCAGGTAGGCCTTGGTGATGTAGCAACCAAAACAAATAGGCCTCGTCTAGCTAAAGTGTCAGCTGCACGCGCTGCTCTTTCCCGCTGACTGTCCTCCGCGCGTGCCCCGGGTTGCTGCGGTGCCCCCAGATGTTCACAACATTACACAACGACAATAATGACGGACCCGACTTCTCTGCGATCAGCTGGTGTACACAGAGGAGCTGACGTCACATCCGGCTGCACCTCGCATACGTAAACAGGCTACAAAATAAAAGTCTTCAAAGTCGGCCGGTAAAAACAATATACAATCTGGGTATAAACCTATAACTGATAAAATCAGAAAACAGTTCACAGTGTAGTTACTAAGTGACCCTTTTAAAGATTGCTTCTAGACGTGTTTGAATACATAACTTTAAGAATTATAATTTGTGTCTGATATGGTTTACCTCGTTAAAAATTCTTCACCTCATTGAAAACCCGCAGAATCTATGAATGTGCAAATATTTTTCATTTCAAAAGCTTAAGTATTACACAACCAAAGGTTTACACATCACATTTGCATATTGGCTCTTTAAGCTAGACTAGAATGGGAGCAGGACTGTCGCCCATAGTCATCTCATACATCTACCATAGTGGTACATTTGACATTATATAAAGTGAAGCTCATATAAATCTGATAATTTAACTTTCTAAATGAGTATCAAGAGAAATCAGTGGTATTTTACAATAGATAAAAAACCAAAGGCCACAGACAGGACAGGGCAGCACACAGAGACAAAGTGAGACATTGTTAGTTTGGGTCGGCACAACAGATTTGAAGTTGCCATTAAGTACAACACAGAATAACACAGCAGCCTTATTTCTACAGTATTTTCCTAAATTGGTCCTTCTTAAAGTGGCACTAATGTGTGTATTTCAGATGAGCCTCTTCCACATTTTGTAGACTTTTTTTTCAGCAGTAACTGTATCAGCAATTGTTACCTCAGATGTAATGTCACAGGTGAGTTATTACAGATCAAGTATTTTCATCACGTGCTATCTCTTTTATTCTGCCCTCTGCTTTAAGAGTTTATTATTAAACCTAATTCTTCTTTTGTACCTGTGAAAAAATGGGCATTTTGTGTTTATGAGTGACGAATGGCATGGTATTGGTTCAATGATGAAAAAATAGAACAAAATGAAAACAGTCAAAACAATAGGATTTATTTATTGTGTATTTATTATTTCTAATACAGAGTTGAACACCAACATGTAGTCAGATGGAATGTATTCTGTTGGACAGCGACAGTCAATGTTAGGTAACCAGCAAAAGACATTACAGGGTCCTCATGGGCCAAACTCTCTTCATGACTTAGTTCTGATCTACATATCAGCAGAGTGTATGACCCACACATCTCAGATCAACCAAAGGAGGATTACAGCATCCATGGACCTCACCCAAAGATTTAGTCTGGATCTGCTCAACAACCTCAGATTATCCTATTGTTATCTTGTGAAACTAGAGCTATATGTAATGCTCTTTAAAACACTGTCTCTGTTTCAGTGTTTGTGGTGACTGATGAGCACATGTAGAACTTAAGACTTGGATGTTTGAACCTGCAAGAAACAAACAAAAGAAGCAAGTTCTTTCACCACAGTGTTGTGATTGGAAAACCAAAGAGCTTTTAAATAAAATGTTCAAATGTTCAGTCATTTAGATGTGCAACATCTGCATTATGCTTTTTGGAATAATTTGGCTTTCTATTTTTGTCCTTCTAAAACTGCTCCTGTAAACGGACATTGTTTCAAAGATGGACAATGGAAACAGACATCATTGGCGTTTGGATTAAGTATGAGTGGGTAAAGTCTGTTCACCCCACAAGAGCCATAATTCTGCTCGAGGGTTCTGCCTCTTTTAAGGAAGTTTTTCCCTGCCTGAGAATTGTTGGGTCTAATATTAAACAGAATACTGTCTAGACCTGCTCTACATGAAAAGTGTAATGACATGACTTTTGTTGTGAATTGGCGCTATACAGATAAAATTGAATTATCTGAACTGAATAACTGCAGCCCCAAACATTTCATTGAGCCTTTTTATATACAAGTACTGCCAGGACACCTGTGGTGAGTATTGTTACTTGACAATTAACAAAATTTTTGTCAAAGCTGAATTAATGTGTCGAGCTCTATCAAGCCAGTCTTGATAGGGAATATATTTAAAGCAGAATGCAAAGAACTCACAATTTAGAAATGTAGTTTTCTCAACAGATATTTAACTGTCAACAAGCACGAGTATCCCTGGTGAAATTTAACCTCATCCACTAAACTCAGTGTCATCTTTTTTATTCTTGGGGAAAATGACATAATTCAGCAATTAAGTAGGGAGGATTCACTCACCTCTGAGGAGAAAGTATCTAGATCTGTTACAGTTGTGAAATTCCTTCAGGATGTCTTTTTAGGAGCCCAGATGGTCAGGAATTCAGCTAGCACCAAGTGCAGGCAAGCAGACAGTTCTGGAAGGTTTAAACAGTTTATTAAACAACAGCAGCAAAGCAAAGTAGGATGAGGGGGAAACTCCTCAGGTGGAGGGCAGAGGGGGCAAAGGCAGGCAAGGCAGATGTAGCTGACAAAACTGGCATGGCTGGTTGGAGAAGGATAGAGGGGAGAACCAGGTGCTTCAACATGAACATGAATCCAGCAGAGGACAGGAATGAAGCCAGTGCTTAAGAAGCTGCAGCGATGAGCCACAGGAGTCATGTGTGCCATCAGCAATTCCCCGCAGCTGTGAGAGTGAGCGAGTGGGAGTAGAAGAGAGAGAGAGAAAGCCAGAAGAACACCAACAGGCAAACAGAAAGAAAAAGCATCGCTCAATCACGCAAAAAGAGAAATAAAAATAAAGACAAACACTGACTGTCACTTCCCCATTTGTCGAGTCGTGGGTAGTGGCACAGGTGATACAACAAACCCTGGAAACATACACATACAAGATTCAATTATTTGGCATAGTACACATACACACACACACACACACACACACACACACAACACCTACACCGCACATCACTGCTGATGTCACGACTAAAGCTAAAGGTCAAAACTTTTCTCCTAAGGATAGATGTTCAACTATTTTGCATTGACAGATAAGTTTGCATGGATTATGTTTTAAAAGAACGTGAGGTTTTATACTGAACATCAAGGATCAGTAGAATCAGTGACAGACCTCTTGTTTCATGTGTGCAGGGATAGCTATGTGATTAAAAAAGGATTTGCTTTAATACCTGGATGGACAGTCTGTAAAATGTTGAAAGTGTATTCTGAAAATCCATTCATAGTTTAAAAAGATGTTCAAAGATTTATGTTCATTTTCATTGTGCTTGGTTACCTCAAACATCCACTGCTGGTAACTCAAGAATAACTGTGACATCCAGCATGAGACAGGATAATAAGCCTGGTCACTGGTGTCCAAGTGAAATGATCAGCCACCACCAACGCCTTCATTTGCATCAGATGAACATCACACTGCTTTCTTTATTGGTACTTTAAGCTGTTAGTGAACAGAAACTGCAAATGCAAATTAGCTGACTGAAACTGATAGGACGCAGGGTCCCCAGCTGTTCTAAAGCATCCACTATGCTCAGAGTTGGTGTGTGAACATAACGTATATAATGAACGTTCATATTTATTTTTCAGCAGTATTTTGAGCTGGCAAAAGTCCTTTCTACTGAACTGATAATAATTATATTAAATATTCAAACTAAAATCCTCCCATCATCCATGAAATCCTTCAAAATAACCCTAGAATTTCTTCCCTTGAAGAATAAGTCTAGAATTCTATATTATGTAATTGTGGTGCTCTAGTGAGTATTCAGGGCAGGAGGGTGTGTGTGGGAGTCGGTTGGTGGTTTGGCACTGCACATCATGGGATTAACTGACAAAAGAAAAACACAAAATTTTACCAGTTATCTTTTATTTTTGAAGAAACTGATATTTTACAGGAGTAATATTTAGCACAGCAGTGTGTTGCGGACCTGTAGCACCACTGGATTAGTGTAGTAAAAAAATCACTAACTGTTATACATCCTACTAACAACAGATATTTGAATCAAGCAGGAATAATATCATTCAGTGCTTCCACATTTTGTACAAATGTACAGATATAAAAATAAATCAAGCAGCTGAATTTGCTGGAACTGTGGTGGACTACAGACAGCCGGGTCAGGACAGAAAAGGTCTGCTGTCTCAGTAGCAACATTACATAAACAACATTACATAAATGGAACTAAACCAATATGGCACAGTTATTATGACTGTGGGTGAATAGGAAACATTTCTTCAGCACTCCAAAAAACAAAACACAACAAAAATCAAAGGAGAACACTGAGTAAAGCCCTGTCGGGACTGGGTTTCAATCTGGAGGGGAAGTGGGTGGATTTTAACACCATGTGTTGGTCATTGATTGTAATGTGTGTGGGGGGCATGGTGATGTGCTGTACTAACAGCTCCAGGCAGGTGCTGCTGTTTACAGTCATGTCTTTGTTTACATTTGCTCACCCATTTAAAGCAGGTGAATTAGCTGTTAGCTCCTGTCAGCAGTGTACCTATAGATGTACAGTCAGCTGTCAATGGATTACTGGGACTCTTAAAACATGAAGAATCTCAGGCAGGTTTCTATGCTGCTTTCTGGACATTTATTGTGGATGTGGACGTCAGAGATGGTGATATCCTCTGGTAGTGGAAGTCACACTGAATGATTGGATAAGTGTTTCATGTCTGTGTGTTCAGATCTGACTGAGATATAATTTATGACTCAAATTCACCCCCTGCAGTAACTTGTCTCTCCTTCAACTCTCTGCTGCCCCCTGGGAGGCATTTGTCTTTTTTGTCCCACTGAATGTCCATGTCTAAAACAGACCACACCCTGTCATTTCACCAGGGTTAAACTGCTGTCTGGAATGATGTGTTCAAATCGAGAGGAGCACAGTGAAGGGTTTATTCCCTTCCTCCCCTGAGAGGTCTATCCAGTCCAAATGGGGCTTTATAAACCTTTTCCACAGCAGGCCTTTGAACAGGCTGCAGCAGAAAAAGTCCAGGTGCGTTAAAACAAAACATTCTATTCAGATTGGTAAGTTGCCGGGCCCTGCTTGGACATCAAAATGTCTGCTGTGAAAATGGTGTACGGGTAAAAAGTTTCTAGCAAATGGTGTACTAAATAATGTAATCAGCTGCAGAGAGCAGCATCAGCAGGTTCTTGCAGGACCACATGTTTTAGGCCATTTACAAGAAAACAGTTTCTCTTTACATCACAGCAAACCGTTTCTAAACCATGCTACTGGGTGATTCCTGTACCATATGAAAATAAACATGCTTCAGTTGTGATATCCATCACAGTGAACATCCATTTCTGCATCAAATTCAGCGTAATCATGAGACTGACTTACTGCAGAGGTTTCCAACCAATCTGCACTGGAATTGCTTTTCTAATGACACTTTGACAAAAATGAAAGCAGAATTGTTGTTCAAATAAACCTGCAAGGCACACATTCAAAACTGTTGAAGCACACATGGGTTGTAGTTAAGGAGCTAGAACTTGAAACAAAGTAGTGAGCCAGGACTAAGCAGCTTCAAATTCAAGTCTGACTTATTAGCTGTTAAAGGCAATTCCCTGGTCGCAGTGTGAAAGCAGAGACGGGCAGGAGGACTGTGTTTTCTCTGTGTTGGTGCTTCCACACCAGCTGCCACTGTGACATCATATTATCTACAACTTTGTGTTTGTTTGTATTCTAGTGCATTGCCTGAATGAACAGCAGTGTTAACAACACACAGTGGATCATACACTGAACAAAATTATAAAAGCAACACTTTTGTTTTTGCCCCATTCATCATGAGCTGAACTCAAAGACCTAAGACTTTCTCCGTGTACACAAAAGGCCTGTTTCTCTCAAATATTGTTCCCAAATCTGTCGCTCGAAAATGTGCACTTTCACTGTATTGGTGGCGTCCAGAAACAGTATCTGGTGTGGCCACCATTTGCCTCACGCAGTGCAACACATCTCCCTCGCATAGAGTTGATCAGGTTGTTGATTGTGGCCTGTGGAGTGTTGGTCCACTCCTCTTTAATAGCTGTGCGAAGTTGCAGTCATGTTACGCAAAACGATTGTTGCAGCAGCTGTCTCAGATGATCATGGAGGTGAAGATGCTGGGTGTGGAGGTCCTGGGCTAATGTGGTTACACGTGGTCTGCGATTGTGAGGCCGATTGGATTTACTGCTAAATTCTCTGAAACACCTGGAGACGGCTCATGGTAGAGAAATGAGCATTGCGACATCTGTGGCACTTTGGTTGTGTGATGGAACTGCACATTTAAGAGTGGCCTTTTATTGTGGCCAGCCTAAGGCCTTTTATTGTGATGAGCATCTTGATATGCCACATCGGCAAAGGAGAAGATTTTGACAGATTTGTGAATAATATTTGAGAGAAACAGGCCTTCTGTGTACACAGAGAAAGTCTTAGTGTTTGAGTTCAGCTCATGATGAATGGGGGCAAAAACAAAAGTGTCGCGTTTATAATTTTGTTCAGTGTATAAACATCAACATGTCTTTCTTCTTGCACTGCAGACATGGTTGTGTCTCTGAGCTTCTTATTAGACTCAGTCCTCACCTTCAGTTAGTGACTTACAGAACAGGTCTGGGTGGTAATATCTGAAAATAAAACCTCCCTCACCCATCTATGCCATCATTATATTCATCATAATATATGCATGTGTATTTCTATTCAATGTTTAAAACTCCTTATCATTATATGGAAGTGTCAGGAGAGAGATTAGCTTCACTCTTTCAACCTGATTTGCTTTTGAGTTCTCACTAAGAACTATTGAAGAACAATAAGAAATCAGAACATCTGGGTTTGGACCCTGCACCTATTGGAACCAAAGCCAGGAGGAGAACAGTGGATGCAGTGAGAGTGTCTCCTATGAAAATGAATCATGTTCATGGGAGACACAGACAGTGAGCTCTGTTGAAGCAAACAGTGCAGGAAAGAGGGAACAAGGTCTAACCTTAAACACTTTAGTTCTTTTTAAACATGTTCATAAGCCATCCTTTGTGCATAAGTATTTGCATGCAACACATAATAGCATGATATTTTCAAATGTAGTGCATAGCACGATATCTGGACTAAATAAGCCAAGATCTTACCATTCTTCATTGTGTCTTGTTATGTTGGTCCAAGATTGTCTCTGTCAAGAACTCCCAGCCCTCTAGTTTCACAGACAGTATGTCCAACACAAAGACTTCTGGTGGACCAGAGAGCAAAGTCGGCAGCAACAAGAGTAAAAAACACAAGCTGCCTCTGTCTGTCATCGCCAACCTCAGGTCTTTAGCGACTCTGCACCTCTATAACGTATTATAGATTTAGCCATTTATTGAATCATATTTCTTGTAACCTTTTCATAATGTAGTATTAACAATAACAAATACACAAGACAGGTCATTTAGCGTTTTCCCTTTCTCCAGCCAACAACTGAAAGCTGTGCTTTTCTAGGAAACACTACACCTGGGAGATCTTCTGACTCCCCAAGTTGGACATTTCGCTATAAGCTCGAGGCAGACGAGGAAAAGGTATAAGGTTCCTCATCAGTTCTCACTTCTCTTGGGTACAGAAGAGCAACCGGTTTATCTGTTTACAGTGCAGCCAAGCAAACAGTCAACAGTGCTGCACACTGCACCAGTGGTTTAGTCACACACAGCAGGAAACATTGCTGAGGAGTTGGAGAGGTGCAGCCTGTCATGTTGGGTTAGCATTAGCAGTAACTTCCCCCACTGATGGGTGAACAGTAAACAGTGAGACCGATAGCAATGAGATCTAATGACAGGCTGCATCGTTTCCCGTGAATCCATCACGTGTAGGGGGTCATTTTAATCAAAGTGAAACTGAAGGAACTGAATGTTTCTTTGACAACCGCATGCTGGTGGAACATCCCACCAGATTGTTATTACTTATACAGTTGCACAAGGACGCACCATTCTCCTTCTAGAAGTGTGAAATGTGAAGAATAAAAACTTTATCTCAGGATAGTCTGTAAAGCTCAGACACATCATGTCTCTGCAGAAGAGGTCTTAACTGCCATACTTTATGATGCTGCTTCTGGTCAGTGGACAGACGTTGCTTTTTCCAAGGTCCAGCCACAGGTCATAGTGCTGTTACAGGGAGGACAGGCTGCAGTCTGACATCTAGTGCAGGTTTGGATACTTCAGGCAGAATCTGTTGAATGCATCGTATATGGCCTGTCTGGAAATAAAACAGATATGCAATCAATTCCAAAACAATGATCCATGATGGCGCTGTGTATAGCTGCCTCAGTGTTAGGTGCGCTCTGTGTCGTTTTGTTTTTGTGTGTAAATTCAGTTTTAGGCTGTGGATCCAGTGGATTTAGTTCATCAGTGGAATTATTGGACATTTTGGTAAAGGGCTTGCTTTCTGTTATTCGGGCTGTGAAGCGTCCCAGGAGAGGGAAAAGAGCTGTGTTGCTCGTGAGTCTTTGCCAGCGGGGATTCTGTACACCGCTACCGGCAATACTTCTCTCCAACGTGCGCCCACTGTGCAACAAACCGGACGAACCTCAGCTACTGGTGGGGACAGACAGAGACTTTTAGTCATCTTCTGTGCTTCACAGAGACGTTCCTGTGTGATCTGATACCGGGCGTGTTTGGACTACACTGGCTGGCATGTTTTCAAGACTGCTACCAACCTGGATGAGTATACAGAGGCTGAGACATCCTACATCAGCTTCTGTATAGCGTGGGGACTGATCCTGGTCCTGGTCCGGGTGTTAAAGTACAGGTTCAGCAAGGAGGTGCGAAAAGCATACCGACTGTAGTCAGACACTTAAAGACCAGTTCACTGCAAACGATGCCACTTCAGTCTAAAGGGGGTTCAGACAGATCACAAACCCAAAGTCCTCAACTCCATCAACGACTGTCGCCTGGCAAATCAGCTGAACCATCCTCCCGTGGCTCCTGCGCTCAGCTTCCACTGACGTAAGGGTCTGTTTTACCTTTACTACGCATGCATGGAAGTGGTGACACATGCTTAGCAGAAGTATAACCTGTCAGGGAAAACACTTTAAACTTTATTTTGGGGCAAAGTTGTCAAACTCTTTCAGCGATTTTTATCAGATTTTCATGCTGATTCTATTCATGTAGTTTTTATGTCCCGGTGACCAATGAAAGTGCAGCTCTGCCTCTCTCCCCATTCATTTACATAGGAGCCTGGTCTTGTTAGTCTGACATAGCACTGGCTCCCCGTGGCCTCCAGAATCAAGTTCAAGTCACTAATGCTTGCATACAGAGTGAACACCGGGTCTGCACCCATCTACCAAAACTCCATAATACAAACCTACGTTCCTTCTCGGCCGCTACCCTCCTCCAACGAACGGCGCCTGGCTCTGCCAGCCCTTCACACAAAGCGATCCCAGTCCCGGCTGTTCTCATCTGTGACACCACGATGGTGGAACGAGCTACCGCACGCCATCAGAGCAGGGGCGTCCCTCTCTGACTTCAATAAGCTCTTGAAAACTCATCTCTTCCGAGAACACTTCCTCTTAGAACACCTCTAACTATCTAACCTCTAACATGCACTTCCTGTGCTCTTCTTCTTCTATCCCTACAATTATCTTGTATTGACT
>JAPMOB010219889.1:0-14599 GCA_029875015.1 Lepomis gibbosus | reverse complement strand
CCAGCACTCAAAATATCTCAGGGACTATTAGGCTAACAAACACAGGGCAGATGAAACATACAAAGGCCTAGAGTATTTCCCAATGGGGCTTTCTGATTTTAGTCTGGCAATGTTGTTTCTCTGCACTTGCAAAACTTTTCAGCTGATTCAGCTTGAGCTAAAGTAGGCCTTATCTTGATATTCTGGAAGGAATTGTTTATTTTCAACCCTTACTAACATCCTGATTTTTGTAAAGGAAATCTAACAAAACTAAAAACATAAAATCTCTCTTAAAATAACATTTTGTTAAAATTCCATTAAAGTAGCTTTACAAAACCTACCACAACCTTTTCAATAATAATAATAATAATAAAATTAACTGGCTTTAACAGGACTGTTTGGCTCACTGAGTTGATATCATAGATATAGTACTAGTAATAACAGTCCAATCCAGTAAATGGTAGAGAGCTCAAATTGGAGCCCTCTGTGTGTGTGGACCCAGGGTCAGCTGTTCCCTTGTCCTCATATTACCCAATATTGATCACACAATAAGCAGTATAAACTTGTTAGTAAGGTTTACAGTTAAGCTAGCTGTAACATTGCCTTCCCTACATTCAGGCACGTTGGTTAACTCTGTGGAATACAGTGTCTTATTTTTCACTTGCACAATGTTTTTACATACCATTTTGATCTGCTATAGTTCCACTTATAATACTTTAATTCAAAATTAACTGTATTTGCTTATTGTAATATTATAGTTCAGCCTACCCTTTAGTATACAAAAACATAACGCTGTAATACCATAAATCACACTATGACCTAGTATAGCAATTTGTAGGCCTATTGGTGTAAGATCCCACACTGCAGGAATTCAGGCCTGTAAACAATGACACAAATGGACATACATCTAACATACCTGTCCCACAGTCCAATGCTTTGTTACTATTTCAGTACAATGACAACATACATCCTTTAAATACTTGCCAGTATCACTGCAAAAGGACACAGATTATCAGGCTATATCAGTGTTGCACTGCTGCACCGTAGCACATTTTTCATACCATCATTGATTAGTATACCACAGCCAGTGCCATAATATATTCTTTATACTATTTAAGGTAAAAATATATGATAGGTAATCTTTAAATCATGTACAAGATACATTATTTGAATTATAAAATTAAATGCACTATGGTAATTCTGAATGTATCATATATCTGTGATCACAACACTGTCTTATGGATCCTGAACAGTAAAAACAATGCAATAGAGAGGATGGTTAGACATACTGTACAATCTACATGGGCCATGTTACAAAATGCTACTGTAGATGCTAGGTAACTGTGCTTCATGGGCACAAAATGTAATTACAGAATAGGCGGAGGTTGATCGGATATCATGCGTTAATCTATAAAGATATGCAACGTTGTACTGGTGCACATGTGACACAGCCATATAGTGTAGTGGGAGAAATCACTTAACGTGTGCACACCAAAAATGTTCACTGGCATCCTTACTATAATGCTGGGGACAGGAATGAAGATGACTGAGGAGATACTAGAGGTGAGTGGGACGCCACGGCTCCAGGCTCTTCTGCAGGTACAAGGAACAATGTCTCCTTTTAAGTGCTGTGCCAAAAGGGAAACATAGCCCTCGGTGTCAAGGGGCTGAAAACTTGAGAGTGGAGGGCTCTCCACCTAATATAATTTCAAATATACAACTTTCTCCTCTCAATCAATATATTCTCTTAAATGGAACTATACAGAATCAGTCTGTTCAGGACCGGCATAACATTGCTGAAGAGATTCAGCATGAATGAGATGCTGCTACTATAAGAGTCAACCTGCTACCCTGGGGAAGGAAAAGAGGCAGGCAGATGGGCTGGAGGTCCAATAGTTACTGATTGTGCATGTGCAGATATCACACAGACTCAACGCTGCAGGGAAAAAGAGTGAACAGTCTTTTCTTGAACTCACGGCTGGCATCGAACAACAGGGATCATAGTGTGCTACTGTGTAACGTTTCAGTGAACACAGTGGTGATCTTAGTATTACTCTGCAGAACCTAGTGGATAAACAAGTGAAAGAGCAAAACAGGAGGTGGACTGTGAACAAATGACAAACTCACTCTGCAATGCTAGACAAATCTGGCAGTACTGGCCATAGTGAACTGTTGTAATAAATTGTGCATGTCTGTGCCGTAGTATGCACTTTGCTTTGACACAGACACTTATTTTTTCACAGCCAGGTTTAATAGGATAGCTGTGACATCTTTCCATGTGTTTCTGTGGGAGTAACTGTATGTCTTTTATGTTATAACACTGTTTAAAATGCTTTATTTACCCACAAATAAGATATTTAATTACTCATTGTTGCAGAGGCATTTTACAGTATGCTCTACAGGAGATGGCTCGAGGTCTTCTTATCTTGCAGCATGCCACTGTTTCATGCATTGGTTCATGTTTAATGCTTCACTTAACTGGATCATCCTTCTTATCTACAGTTTACCCAAACAAGTTTTAGGCTTACATTGTAGAATAATGCAGAATTTGTACCCAATCTACCGCATGGCTATTGTTCCACAGCTGTTTAGCTCCATTCTTTTCACCCATCAATTTTCCTATTAGAGGGCCAGTGGTGGTTGAACACCCCGTCATTCTCTAAATGGAGACCGCAAGAGTATGAAAGCAATTCCAATAGGCATATAGGAGTGAAAGTAAGGAAAACCAAGCTCAATATGCTCGTCCAATCTACTAGATACATGGGTCTATCACAGGTCTGTGCCATGAGTAAAGGTTGTGCTGAAAGTAACGACTTCTTACTCCACGTCTGTAATCTTTTAGCCCCACAACCTTAGTGCTCATAGTCTGAGTGATGCTTGAAACAAAACAGCACCTGTTTTGGGGTTGTTAGTAGCGAGGGTGAGGTACAAGTATCTAATGAAGTATCTGTAGTATTTGGGCACTGCATTTATGTGAGCGTACAATTCCCTCTGAATGCATCAAAGCAGCTCCCCTAAAAAGTGAATTAACCTCCATTCTCTGATGTGCAGAGACACGACTCTTGATTAACTCTCAAGCAACTACACTTGCTGTTACTGTACCTTAAATCTGCAGAGATTTTACAGTAAACTTACCTTATGAAGAACAATTATTTTTGAAGACAAACAAACACAAATTTAGTAATGTTTCAGTGTACAGTTTACTTCACTTACTAACTTTATCGTAAATTGTCTGACTTTTCTACTTTGAAGTTCAGATCTAAGTAAAAAGTTCATCTGATATTGTCTAACCATTCAAAACAATGAGCAAAAAGCAGTTGGGAATTATTTCAATTAGGTTTGGCAGTAATCAATACCATTCATGGTAAACATTATTTTTGAGTTTAGTTGGACAAACATGAACATGACAAACACGGCCACTCAGTAAACTTTCAACAGACTGTTAGTCTCTTATGTCCATGTGCTTATAAAGTGGAGAAATACTTTCTGTCATATAACTCTGTGTCTGTTCTACGCTTCTCAAGTTCACTGCCCTTTGAACGATTTACAGAACAGAAGAATCTTCTGATGAGACATCACAGACAAATGGAACATTGTGTGAAATCATTGTGAAGCAGTTCATGTCAAACAAGAAAAGAGCTGTAAGAATTATTGCTTTTAATCATAGAGAGAAGCTGGAAATGAGTTCAATAACAATATGCACTTTTAATCAGCCAATTTAAAAATGTAATCTAATTTGGCCAGATTTGACACAATGGGACGTTTTCTTTAAGGGAAATTTTGGATTAGACACGTCATATAGGGAAATTTGTCTCCATATTCAACTGTTTTTGTAATGTTTTTTTTTTTTAAATTACATGTTTTAATGCTTAACATTTTTTCGCTTATGATTTCATTAATGGCAGAGCTAATGAAAGATATAAACACATTTTATGCTTTGTTTATGGTTGCATAATGAATCATTTATGCATCTGTCTAGTTGCATGTTTTAGTATTTACAGAATGTAACTGGGAATTGATTTCTTCAAATAACCCAGAGACACAGACTCATGCATATTTTTTTCTATTTTCAGAGGACAAAGTATAGGGGTGTGTAAGAGTCCTGCTAATAATTCAGAATGGAGGTTATCCTGCTTCCAAATCAGTTCATAATTTATTTACTTCTTGATTTTTAATCTGTGTTCCCCAGGAGACAGTACACATAGGTACATCTCAGTTCCCTTAATTGCATCCACATTTTTCCCCTCTATGGACAAACACAGAGTACAAAGATAGTTAGTCATGAATATTTCAAATAGCACACCTAATGACAGTCACAATGAACGTAACTCTGTAATCACTTGGGGTAGTTTCTGCTTGTTCTCCTCCAGAGAGACCAAAGGAGACCCTGGGTCAGCATACCAGGAACTACTGATGCATAACAGACAAAGAGAGTGACCAGGGGATTTTCAATGCTCCACCAAACCTGAAGTCCACAGCATGTCAGCACTTTGGCTTCCAAAAGAAAAACAGTCAATTTTATTACAGATTTGCATAGTTCAGACTTTGCAGAAATTTCAATGAAGTACAGCGAGAATGTTAATAATCTTTCCAACCACCTGAGTATTCTTTTTTTCATCATGTATGTGTATTGTATTATTGCATTGCACCCACAGTAGTACCCCCCCACACACACAATCACACACACCATGTCACAAATGTGATCTGAATCATTAGGTTCTCTGCCTCAAGGGATTTGCCCAACATGTCTTCCTTGGGTGCTGCATTCTTCTCTACCTTCTTGTTCCTCCAACACCAGCCTTTTCAGTCATCACACCTAGTTACAACCAGCAGGAGTATGCATATGACGTTGTGAATGAGTGTCAGATTGATATGAACAAAGGCAATAAAAGAGCAGAACCTAGCCTACTACACAATAAATACACTGAAGCTCCAACAATAAGTCGATTAGCTGAAAAATATTTAGCAAATATTTTTACTGATTATTTGTTTAGGTCATTTTTCAAGCATGTCAGTGTCTTATATATTAAAGTAAATATCTGTAGGTTTATTACAGCTGATCTGAAAAAACAAGCAATTTAGAGACATCACCGTGAGCTTTAGGACACAGTGATTGGTATGTTTTCACTATGTTTTGAAATTTTATAGACAAAACAATTAATGTGGAAAATAATGATCAGATTAAATGATGATTATAACAATTTTTATCAAAATCTGATATTTGAGGATATTATACTGCTTTCACAAATGTGTGTATATTAATGCACATTTATGAAGATAAACAATAACATATAATGTACACGGAGTTTAAAAAAGTTGACTGAGAACACTAACAACATAAATATAACAGTATAAAGATGTCCATGTTTTTTTGTTATAGAAGTTCAATGAGGTTTTGGTCAGTGGAAAAAAGCATGAATTCTGCAGCATTAAAAGTAGAGTATATAAATAGGGTATGCACGCAAATATAACGAAAGGCAGCAGGGGGTTGTCACTCAGGGACTTGTCCTGCCTAGGGACCTACAGCACAGTTACAAGGACAGCACCCGCCCCCCACCCTGCAGCACCCAGGACGGAGCTACAGAAGGCTGCTCAGCTGTGTGGGATCACTCTAACAAGCTGCTACCTCAGTCTTGCACAGCTGAAGCTTCTTACACTGTTTACTAGGCGCCTATAAAAGCAGTCTCAGTGAGCTGTTGTTGCTGGGTTTTTGGCTCAAATAAATTCTGTCTGTGTTCTCCATGCCAGTGACTCCTTAGTGAATCCTAACCTGCTTGGAAGAGGAGATTTCTTTAACTTGATTCTATCTTTGACTTCAATTGTGAGTCATGGGAGCATGGAAAAAACAAATAAAGTATAAAGTACCTCAAATTTGTACTGAAGTGCAAAATTTGAGTAACCTACAAAGTTACATTTCACCACTGCATGCATATGACTACAGCCTAAAAGGCAGAACTTGTGCCAAAAAGACTCATGCTTGCCCTACAGGAAAAATCTCAGCAATCACCAAAGTCAATTGGATTCATCCTCTGGGGACCGTAAATGTCAACAACAAACTTTCATGGCAATCCATCCAATAATTGTTGAGGTATTTTAGTCTGGACCAAAGTGGGTTAGGGACCAACCAAACAGACTGACCGGCCATACCTACAACCATGCTGCTAGCGTGGCTATGAATAATGCTTATATCAAGTTTGAGACATTTGAAATCACACAATTTATCGTCAATTTAAAATTATGGGTTTCATTCTAGCTATTAAGACTTAAACAGCGAAGCAAATGTCTTATGAATTTCAGCTGTGTTAAAAAATTACTGTGTTTGACTGGAACCACCCTTGATTTCACAGTGAACAGCAGGTGTGTTTGCTTTCAAAGGTCAGTTTAAAGTAATTTGCAATATTTGTTTACATCAGTCAGTCCAAGTTATTTGTGTTTTTTGCCAAGCAGTAATTTGACAAGGATGTTGTTTGTTGACCTATTTTTCTTCTATTCTTTTCTCTCATATCTACAGGTTAGGAGTTCTGTGGAAAAGTCCAAACAGTAAATGTCCAGCTATCTGAATGCTGTATGATCATTTGCAAGTTAGTTTGAGGCACAGCTTAAGTCTATGGCACATTTATTGTCAAGAAGAGCATGACAATAATTTAATTAAAAAGTCCAATTAAATGTAATTTGAAATGACAATGTGTGGCATTGTCAGATAAAGATTATTTTGACTAAAAACATATTAATTTAGTCACTTTATTTTACATTTGAGGACGTCTTTGTCTTTCGTCTTTACCACCTCCTGGATCCTGAGTTAGAAAACATTATGGACTATGGAAGATTCTTTTTAAACCTTTGGACAGAGAAAGGGCTGCTGATAAGCTAACTGTACTGTAACTGTAATCTCCAGAGTATAGCTTCAGAGTTCATACAGACATGAGAGTGGAATCAATTTTCATCATACCTGTCAACCCTCCCGTTTTTCCTCTCCCATAAAGCAGGCGGTAGTATGTAGAACATTAGCTGTAACAGCAACTGTAAGTCAATTGGTGTGTTCGAGATGACTACTGCTGACTTTTGCCGATTTGATAGTCTAACATGAGCTACAGGTGACGGCAGGGGTGGTGAATAAAAACGGCACCGTCAAGGCGGACACATTCTACCTGTGTGAGCTTACTGTGAGCTGAGATCAAGCAAAAGGTGGTTCCAAGTTTGTGCAGCCGGAGAAAAGCAACTGCAGCCACCTCGCTCCTGCGAGGTTTTAGGTGTGCCGGCGAAAGTCGGACACGATTTCTAAAAAGCATGCCTTATTTTAAATACAGCATGCGTCGCGTTAAGTCAGCGTTGCGTAGCGCCGCATGAAGTCAAACGCACCTAAGGGCACCCACCAAAAGAAGAATAAGAGCAGCGGGAGAAGGGAAGGGTGGATGATGTAACGCTCTCCAGAGTATATTACTCGCATATGCCCCTAAAAATAGATACGCACGAAAAGGAAAATTTATTCACGTGCACCGGAGTGCTATATTTCCCTCATTTTCAAATCCCAGTGTTGAAAGGTATGATATTCTCATCTAGGGATGGAATGGTTAGCAGTTTCATGATAAACCATGGTAAATTATCCAACCATTTCAATTTTTTTGTTGTCGTTGAGGACCATGCTTTATTGCTGTGATTTGAAAGTCTCATGACAAATACTGTCTACCAAAGTTAGCAACAGTCTTCCAGACGCAGGCCCGCAGGTGTAGCATGCAACATGTTTATTTGGGGACTAATGGCAACAGGAGGGAAGGTACTTTGGCGATTTTTCAGCCCAAAAGTCCTCAGAAGAAGAAGTGTGGTCGTATTTTGGTTTTTATAAGAGTGCCGAAGGAAATGTAATCAAAGAAAATCGCTGCAAAAGGGAGCAACACTTCAAATATCTTATTCAATTAATTAATTAAAATCTTATGAGTCATCTCAGCAACCCCCCACTGACTATAGTGAATGCAAGGTATGTTAACTCGATATCATCAATCGTGATATGTAATGTTCATACCATTTCATCTCTACTCTCATCTAACTATCAACGAGAAAGCTAATAAGCATATTAATACATTTTTTTGATGGTAACGTGCTCAAGGGGAGCTCATTTCTTACATATTAGGTGTAACACAAGTGTAAAGCCTGCAGCTTTTTATTAGGTGTCGTCCAATAAACAGCACAATTATCAGATACAGTTGTCCTCCCAGCAGTGTGCTCTATCTCTTAACATGTCGTCTTGACTTTTTTATTTTTCCAGTGTTTCACAAAAGACAAATACAACTTGAACACAGGACAGTTAAGTGTAGTACCTGTCCATCCCTCCCAATGCCCCCATCCCCCAAGTGTTGGACTATTAGTACATTTGTGTACAGCCAGACATCCACAAAAAAACTATACCTATATAAACACATTTGTGTACATATGTTCACGGATTCACATACAGATATATAAAAAGGTAAATAGAAATAATAATGATAACAAGTAAGTTAAGAAGGGAGAAAAGGGGAAGAGCTAAAAACATACACATGGGTTATATAGTTATGCTGGCTTGCCTTCAACAAGGATGTACAGTAGATGTTTACCAAGTGGCATAGAATGTTCTGTAGAGCCTCTAATGGTATATCTGATGCCACACCAAACAGTGGAATTAATGAAGATGGGTCTACGGTTTTCCCACATTTTATAGGGAAGGTCTCAAAAATGGATTGAAATCTATACAGCTTGGGAAATGAACAGAACATATGTTCTGGTCATTTCCCTGTTTGCATCCATCACTTTGAAGGGTCAAAGTCTGACTTAATCTTAGATAATCTATCTTTAAACTGAACTACAGTGTGCCTAAGACATATTGTGGAGGAGTATATTCTGTGTATCTTTTTTGTTGGTATTATTTAGCCTACGTCTGTTTCCCATTTCTTTTTAAGGGTCCAAACTGGGATGATTATGTGTGTTCAGCAGCTTTACATTTAAAAATGTAATCCAGGAGAGATACAGGAAGACGTAATTTGACGGACTCTGAATTCAATACTACAAAACCTCTGAGCTGTAAATACCTGTGTAGTATGAATCTTATATTTCTGTGATAATTGTTCAATAGAGGCAAACACGTTTTTTGACTAGTGACATCACTCCCTCCTATTGTACAAGGCATGCACAAAATATTTTTGATTCCATATAAAGATTCAAAACTGATTCGATAACAGAGGTCAATAATTAGTCTTCTAGACATCCTTGAGATTCTGTGTAACCCATATACCTAGCTATCAGAATTTTAAGGCTGATTTTAAAGGCAGCTGGCCCAAAATACCTCCCAAGCATTGAAGTAATAAGTTCACTTGTTTGATGTTTGACTTTGCAGTTAAAATCAGTAATTCAGGGAGACTTGAGAGGGGGTCCGATAAGGTAAAGGGAATACTTTATTGTCACGTACACATACATGTAGCAAAATTTATTCTCTGCATTTAACCCATCCCTGAAGATGAGATGTTATAAACAATAACATGTCATCTGCATCAAGAGACACTTTATGCACTTAAACCAACTGCTGAATCTCCTTGTGGAGCTTGATCAAGGCTAATGCAAGTGGTTCAAATGTGATGGCAAAGAGAGTGGCACTTGTAGTGTAGTCCAGAAAGATGGTGGCTGGTACCCCATTAAAACGAAGAGGACGCCGAGTGTATGTATAGTGCAATACCTCAACACAGTCTTGGTAGTAGAGTAGTCTAGCAACAATGGCACAAAGTTTTCCACCTGTTTTTTTTGACCCAGGCTCTGATGTGAGCGGTCAACCAGTGGCTCTATGTCCAGGTGAAGCATCTCAGTTAGCAGCTCTGAAACTGACGTTGTGGATCTGGAACTGGGTGTTTTGTTAATAAAGAGAATTCCTATGTTACATCTCCTCATTCTTCCTTCCATATCCTCGCACTTTATCTTTTATTTTTTTTATTTGAATGAGAGAGGAGGAGTGAAATAGTTTAGTGACCAAATGAGTTGTGGGAAACAAATTTAAGGTATTTTTTGATAAGCTACGTTTTTTGAAAGTAAACGTAAATTTTTTTTTGTTAACTTTCGATCAATAAACTGAAGTGAAAGATCTCAGTGAGCGCTTTTTCATTATTGGTGAGTCGCATACCTCCAAAATTGACAATCACAAGTACAAATGAGTAATGAGTCTGTTTAAACAAGTCACTTAACTACACTAAAGACACAAACAGAGGAAAAGAGAGGCTGCACATCCAGACAATCACCCCAACTACACCTGAGCCGCAGCTGCAGATGGAGGCTCAGTGAGTAAAATCAGCTGATCGCTGCTGCGCCACAAAAGCGTTTAATTGATGTAATGGAACCATTGACTGTATATAAGAAGTGGATGTAGTCATCGTGACGTCGCCCGTTGGTTTGTGGACTGCCGTTTTGAAGCCTCGAGTTTGGCCGTTAAGTCGGCGCCATGTTGAGTTTTTGCAACCAGGAAGTGCCCGGATGTGACGAGATGGCGGAACTATCGGCCGTGTGCGGAGCTAGCTAGCATGCTTAGCTAGGTGCAACTGTAACTCACGTTAACTGTCATTTTAACAGGGCTGATAAGCTTGAAAAACAGTCTTAAAACTAAATGTACTCACCAGAGAAAGTGAACAGCCAACTCCCAATAGGCTTTTTCAAGAGCGCTGGTTAATTTAACACAGATCTGAGGGTACGAGTTGGCTCTAGCCTGATTGACAGGTCGTCATGGTAACGTCTTGTGAACATAGATAATCCCACCCTGAAGCATCATTTTGTATTGAAGAAGACATGAAACTAGCAACTGAGACCCTGAACTCATTAGGAAAGTGTAATTATTCAGCTGAGAAGTAGGGTCATTTTACCATTATTTCTAATGGAACTGGACTTCTTTTTGCAACCAGAAGAGTTGCCCCATGCTGGCCATTCAATAGAATGCAGGTTTAAGGGACTTCCGCATTGGAGTCACATCTCCCCCCTGCATGTGTTGTTTAGCTATACTAAAGGCTTGTGCAGACTACGCGATTTTCAGCGCCAGCCAATGGCCACACAATTTGCCGTCATATTACATATTACAGCAGTCTTGAAGTCGTTGCGGCATTCACCCTAAGTGACTGGTAACAGGGTGTCACACTACACCAGCTGACAGCGGCTGTGTCACCCAACGCTGGTCTCCAAACCACGTTTTGTCAAGAAAACACACGTGAAACTGCTGTTTGTTATTATAAAGATGACGATTATAAAGACAAAGAATCTAGGTGAAAGAATGGATTAGTTCACGTAGGTAGCAGGGATTGTCTGAGCTACAGAGAGAGCTCCAGGTGAGTTGAAAGGTGCAGCTCCCCCACCCCCAGTTAACTCTTGACTGTGAGGTTACAACTCACAGCCCAAAAAGGAGAACAACAAAAGCATGTGTGCACATTTTCAGCTGAGGACTGCAGCTTACTTTGGCTAGCCTTCAACTCAACAATCAATCATGATTTTAGCTACTTGCTAAAGTTGCTGTTACTGGTTCTGTTGTCTGTGGTCCGCTGCCGAGATGACATAAATTTCGTTTTACGGTGGACGGACGGTGACATTACAGACTTGTTTTCTTTAGCTTGAAATAATCTCATAATTTGGACACTTTCTTCTTTGTCCCTCGCTATTTTGTCTCTCTTCCTCCACTTTGCAAACAGCACCCTCATTATCACATCGTGTTCACAGCGTAAACGCGATGTGCGACAGTAATGTCCGTGCAAAACATTTTGCTGTGAAGTTAATGGATTAAACGAAGCATCAATGCAAATAATTTGTGTCAAAGCATTTTATTAATCGATTTAATTGATTTAATCGATGAATCGTTTCTGTCCTAGATACCATAAGTTTATCGCATAGTGATACCCATCCCTACCTGTCACCTTGACTTTTGTTTTGTAATTTTCTTTTGTATCCTTTGATTCACATAGTAAACACTACCCCCTGTCCACCTGAGATATAGGAAAGCGTGACTATTTGGCAGAAGTCGTAACTGGAACATATAATGTCTTTTCATGATTCCTGTGGGCACTTGCTTTGCCGTTCCAAGCTCTGCAGTGCATGACACTGTCTTAACTTCAAATGTATGTCATGTTGCAAACAACACTCTCTTCTCTCATGGCTTTATGAATCTTACATTTTATTCCTTTTCCTTATTCCTAAGTTTCCCTCTTTTTTTGAGTCTACTTCATTGGAATATATCAATCTTTTATGATGGGCATGCACTCATCTTTGGTGGCTGGTGTGAGACTTGAAACTTTAATTACTTATAGATGACATTTAGTATTTATTTTTTGCTGAGAATGTGTCTTCTTTGGGAGGTGGGGTCGGGTTGTTCCATCAGTGATGATGGATTTGTCATTTTGTGTGTTACTCTTAAGTGGTATCAATATTATAGCATGGGTTTTTGCAGTTGACCCACTCTAGTGGGATCTTGGCCCATGGTCAATGACTGGTGCTTCTGCATGAGTTTATAAAAGAAATAACCATTGTTCTCAAATGAACAACCTTGTCTAATATTTTAAGGATATGAAGATTTTTAAGGCTTAATATTTAACTTCAATACTTCTGACCAAAATGTGTTCTGTTGATCTATTACTAACTTCAGAGAATATTTTAGTGAAGGAAAGTGCTTGAATAGCTGCTTTTGTTAAGAAAGCACTTAAAGGAAAAGTCAGACATTGTGGAAAATACACTTATTCACTTTCTTGCTCAGAGTCAGATGAGAAGATTGATAGCGCTCTAAAATCTGTTTGGTAAGCATGAAGCAACAACCAGCAGCTGGCTAACTTAGCTTGGCACAAAGACTGGGAATGGGGGAACCAGCCTATTTCTTGGTTGGGACTAGTAACTTCCTTGAATTTCCACTGTTTCTGGCACATCATTCCCTATAAAATGCTGATTAGTCATTTGCACAGATTAAATACACTGTGTCAATTAGTGAGGTTCAGAGGTACTGGTAGGCAAATTTTGTTTCCCCTGTACAAAGCCAGGCTAACTATTTTTCTTTATTTCCAGACTTTGTGTTAAGTTTGTGTTAAATAAATTAGCTGGATGCTGGCAATTGCATCACTGGAAACACATGAGAGTGGTATCAATCTTTTCATCTTCCTCTTTTGAAAGACAGCTAATAAGCATACTTTTTATTTAATACCAATGCATTGGGACTGTTGTTAAATAAAATTATTTTGTATTTTGTTAAATAATCCCCAAATGAAAATATTGAAAAATATGCCATCGTAGTATTGGTACTAAACAAAGATATCATATTAGCACCAATAATGAAAGATTTCAAATCATACAGATCTTTAAACATTTGCTTTTAGCTGTGATTTACTCTGCATTTTATTTTCACAGATGTTTTGCATTTGTGGAGTGCTTTTTACTTCAGCTGTAAGCTTAACAGCTATAATCACCGCCCTCATCAACATCTGCATCAGCAGCACCATCACCCCTGCCATCAGGCATACAGTCTTCATCAACAGCACAGCCATCATTATCTTCATCTTCCACTTGATCCTCTTCTTGACCTTTATCTCGTACCTCTGCATCAGCTGTTATCCTGATGATTTATATGTTGCATAATTCACAGAGAAATGTATAACCCTTCCAATATCTGTAGTGCTGAAAATGAGATGTTGGTACCTGCACTCTCTTCAATCTGTATGCTGCACAAATTGTTTTTATCAGAAAGTACCCTTTTGGATAATTCTTGTAAATATTCAGCATTTACAATTATATAAACCTTTTTGTCGTCATGGTTGCGCTGTTGGTGTGTGTGCGTGTGTGTTATTTTTCTTTACAGGCTACACATTTGTCTTGCTGGGAGAGCTCTTACAGATACCGTGACACAGTGAAAAACAGTGTTCTTACTACACCTGTAGATTTAAAGCTAGGGTAGGCAATTTATGTCAGAAGCATTTTTGTTATACTGTTACTTTGAAAATCTCTTTACATCGCATCAGTAATCAAAAAATCAAATGCACTGACACAAAAAATGAAAAACATTTGTGGCTGTTGCAAGACTGTAATAGGCACGACCAGTCATTTAATTTGTTCTGAATGCCTGTGTACAGGGCTCCAGACTAACTTTTTTCACCTCCGTCCTTGAACCGTCCTGAAAAACAATTTGAACCGTGAATGTCAACCGTCCCAAAATCAAAATGTAAAATAAGAGAAGCTGGAGGTGGTAATACAAAGATAAGATAGACAATTTATAAGCTATGACACTGACACACTATATTATTGGCAGATATTCTTTGCCCATTTATTGCCACAGCTTTTTGTATTTTTCTCTTCTATTTCTCTTGTATTTCCTATATGTAGAAAAAGAAAAAAAAATTGTTCTGCATGAATACAAAAAAGCACTCCTGTTATTTTATTTTTTTACCTGTTTACAGATAACTACTTTGAATGGAGCTAAATAAATATAATAATATGTTATTGGCAGATATTCTTTCCCCGTTTATTGCCAAATCTCTGTATGAAAGCGACTGTGGTTCTGGCTCTATGAGGCTGTTTCGTTATTTTGTTTGTGATTGGATTTTGGGATTGGCCATGATGTTCTGTGCTGAAGCCTTGATTTTTATATATAGCCTAG
>JAPMOB010219886.1:0-28885 GCA_029875015.1 Lepomis gibbosus | reverse complement strand
GTCGTTAGATTAGTCGAATAATCGATAAAATAATCGCCAGACTAATCGTTTAATTAATAATCGTTTACCCCAGCCCTAGTGATAAGCAGCTTTGTGCCATTTCCATTTTACTTTTCTTTAACTTGGCCTCTCCAAAGTATTCGGTTGAATATTTGTCAGTGTATCCTGTTGGAAGAGGCATCTGTATGTGTTTCCTCTTTGTTCTCTACGGCTTCAGTAGCCTTTCAGTCTATTTCCTTCCACTGCTATTGTTCAAATTCCCGGGTGCATTGAAATGGTGACATCAGCTCTTATCCTCTCCTTGTGCTTTATCACTGGATGAAGACATGTGTTTTCTTGTCATGTAAAATGGGTGCCGAAACAGTTTTTCCTCAATTTATTTGAGACAAAGTTGACAAGCTCTACAGCACATCTACATATTTATGGCACTATCAGACGATAATTTTCTGTTTGTAAGTTCAGTCACAACATTTTAAAAATGTGTCTAAAGACACATTTTATATATATATATATATATATATATATATATATATAAACAGACCGTTTGTCTTGACAAACAGTTTATTTATCAAGAAAACTGTAAATAAATGTGTTAGCTTTTGTTGATGTTCAAGTCCAGTCTCTAGTATTCTTTATTAGGAGTGAATTATGATTATACCCTCTTACTGTAACTCAAAAAATCTTTTTTTAAAAATATAAATATTTAAAAAACATTGTACAGCCACCTTTTATTATCTAAAATTGAATGGCTTATATGGGAACATTCCTTCTTTCCTTCATGTCCTGCACTTTTACATTTTAAGATGGTAAAAGACATAAATTAGTCAACAGAGATCAATTCATAAAACATGCTGTTATTAGTGCTGCTTCATTTAAAATGAATCTTTTAGCAAAAGTCTACCAGTGACCCTACCCTGCCAGAGATTATAATACTTTTTTTGTTGTTGTTCTTTCGACCTTCTTTTTTTTCTCCAGCTAAATAAGAGATTCATCTTGAGTTTCCTGCATGCACATGGAAAGCTCTTCACTAAAGTGGGGTGAGTGATGTCTCATGTATTCCAGCTCATAAATTCATTAGTTTAAAGCGTGAGAATATCAACTAAAATTAAGTATTTTTGAAGGTGTCTTTCTGTCTGTTTTTCTGTGTTGATGTTATCAATGTGTGTGTCTTGTCTACACAGCATGGAATCATTCCCAGGAGTGGCTAGCCGTGTTTTGCAGGAGTTCAGGACGCTGCTCCAGCATGGTCCTTCCCTACTGGGCAGCACGCACTTGCTGCAGATCATTACCATCAACATGTTCACCATCCACAATGCTCACAACCGAGGTAATGCTGCACCACACCATATTATCATCATCAAACAAATAATATTGCTTTAAAGCTTTAATACATTGTTTTTATCTGCATTCATACAAATCAATGTCTTTCTAGGCAGGTGATTAACATGGATTTTATTTCAGATGATGTGTAAACTGTGATTCAGTTTATTCCAGAATTGATAATCTTTCTTTGACACAGGTTTAATCTCATCTTCTAACATGCAAGTTCTTTATTATGCAATTTAGCATGCAGTTCTTTCCCAACTTGACTACAATTAGAAAATGAACATGCATGCTGGGGCTGCACACAGTTGGTAATATTGATACAAAGAAATGCTTTTCTGTATTTGTCAGGTGAAGAAGGAGAAGTGCGGCACGTTTTACAAGAGCAAAGCACTGCCCTGGGTATCGGTATGTTTGCACTGCTGGTGCAGCGCTGCACAGAGCTGCTCAGAGACACTCCTGCAGGTACACACCCAGCAAGTATTTAAAGTTTAAAAGAATTTATTTAAGTTAAATTCCTGGACAAATCCTAAGATATTTTTTATGGGTAGGGGTGTGACGAGACAAGACACAATATTGGGTTGATGTGATTGAGACAAGAAGAGATTTTTAGATTATTATTAAGAAATCTTCAGCTATGTGAAATTCATTTTCTGTAATCTGATAATTTTTTTCTGCACCAAGTTGTGGTGGGAATGTTTTATTAATGTAAAGGGAAACAAAGTATGTGAAAATTCAAAATAATCATATTAAATATCATGTCCTGCTGAGTCAGCACACATGCAGGCATGATGCAGGCTCTTTTGTGTCTTTGTTTGGGGAAGTAACCTCTTTAAATGTGCATGTGCCACCTTTTCACCTCAATGAGAACTTCATTAACTTTAGTAATAATAAATAATTAAACTTATAAGTAATTATAAACTCCTGAGCTGTAATAGTTCCTGTGTTCAGCACATTTTCTGCTCATATTCAAAACTCTGCACATTCAAAACCACATATCTGTGTTCTCTGACATGCTGAGGATAAAAAAAGTAATATCACAAGACTAACGTCATAATTTATTGAGAATTCACAATATTTTTTAAGTCTGCCTGTCCTATACTCTGCTGTGCATTATTTTATTGCTCTGCTGGTAGCAGGGATGCACCAAATTAAAAAATGAATACAAAATATAACCGAAACTGAATATAATGAAAAACTTTCAGAATACAGAACAAGGTTCAAGTCTGACCCAATTTGATAAATAAAGTTGGGTGTGGTTCTCGTATCGCGTAACATGAAGACTTCATAGTAGGGCTGCAGCTAACAATGATTTAATATTCGAAGCGTCGATAGATTGTTTGAACGATTCATCGATGCATCGTTTAAGAAGTAAGTGAAGTCGTTGTGGTGTTCACACTAAGTGACTGATCGGTGACAGGGACACACACTACAAGACCTGACGGCTTTGTCACCCGACACTGGTCTCCAAACCACGTTTTTATCAAGAAAACACGTGAAATGTAAAACGGGAAATGAGTGATCCTGCAAATGACGCAGCTGTTTGTTATTATAAAGATGCCAGTTATAAAGACAAACAATCTGGGTGTTGGATGGATTAGCACACGCAGGTAGCAGGAAACATCTGAGCTACAGAGAGAGCTGGAGGTGAGTTAAAAGGTGCAGCTCCCCGATACCCAGTTAAGTCACGACTGTGAGGTTACAACTCCAAAGAGGAGAACAGCAAACGCACGTGTGCACATTTTCAGCTGAGGACTGTGACTTTCTTTGGCTAGCCTTCAACTCAACAATCACTCATGATTTCAGTTAAATGCTAAAGTTGCTGTTACTGTTACCTTGTCTGTGGTCCGCTGGCAGAACACCAGCTGCTTTTTGTTCAGCTGCCGTAGTGCTGTCCCTGAGGCGACATTATTTTCATTTTACGGTGGACGGACGGTAACATTACAGTTTCTTTAGCTTGAAATAATCCCATACTTTGGACACTTCCTTCTTTTCCTTGCTATTTTTTCCATCTTCTTCCACTTTGCAAACAGTGCCATCATAATCACGTCGTGTTCACAGCATAAGCACGATGTGAGTGATAAATGTGGTGCGAAACACCATGCTGTATAGATAAATGGATTAAACAAAGCATCTGTGTCAAAGCATTTTAATAATCGATGAATCGTTTCAGCCCTACTTCACAGCCTCTCTTCAAGCCTGCCTGTCAGCTCGCACTGGTCTGTTTTAGTGGATTTACTATAAAGCCTTGAATAGCTGTACACTCACAACTTTAGGTGCGGCTAGCTTAATTGCCTTCCCAGATATGAAGGAAAGAAACAGTCAAAGCGGATCAATTTTTTTTGCTATTTTTGGACAATTAATTGGGCCGAGTTGATTTTCAAGTCGACGCAACAAAATGTTGAGTTTTACAAGACAGATTTTGATCTGACGAGAATTCTCCTCACATTTTAATCTCACAAGATCTCATGGCACAAGATTTCGTCACGCGCCTAGTTATGAGTAAAATCATTTTAAAAATAGCGATTACATTTTTTGTATGCAAAAAGGAATGAGGGAAGCGTAACTTCAATTGAACTTGACATCTTGATTTATAAACTAATCCTTCCTTATTTATAGAGCTGTGATAACATACTGTGAATTTTATGTCAGACTCAAAACATCCTTTGTTAGAATTGTTAGCTTGTTTAGTATGAAGTGTTGTATTTTAAAAATGTCATTTGTTTTCAGAACCAGTCCCCGTGGCAGATGGAGAGGAGAGGGGTAAAGGGGAGGAGCTGGAGGGTATGGTGAGGGTCTCTGCCTTCCCATTGGACCTTAGAGAACTACTGCCAAGCATCAAGGTCTGGTCTGACTGGATGTTAGGTCACCCAGACCTGTGGAACCCACCACCATGCAGTATAGAGTGAGTACTTTAAACCTGCAGTAACAGGTATTTTTGGCCACTTGTGGGTAGTGGAAACAAGTTGAGAACACAACATTGGCATATCATCACTTCTTAAGTTGATATGGTAAACTTGTTATCAAACAGTTGCTTATTTACACATCCAGCAGTTATGGAGCAAAATTGCATTCACATTGAATGGTGTCTGTTTTTGGTGAAATACTCCCATTCTGCTTAACACTTCAGTCTCTTTCTCTGTGGCTCCATAATTCATAATTATTCTTCATGAGTAGCCTTACAGTCATGCCATCATGGCAGAAAATGGAAGTAATACTCCCAAGCACTTCCTGTAATGCATTGCAGTTACAAATGAACAACCAGAATTGTGCCCCCCACCCTTAAGAACATCTCTGGAACGAAGCGTCAGCACTGAAATTCCACTTTATAATCGACATTATCAATTATGTCGATATGTCGACAAATTGTTGCAGCCCAGCTGAAAGCAACGCTATGTGCAGTGAGAGTTAATCAATACAGCAAAGTTGCAGGCCAGACAGCTAAACAATGAACTGAAATTCTATAAAAAGCTTCAGAAAGTAGTTATTTATTATATTCATCCCTCACCATCACTTGTGGCTTTTCCTCTTCTGTCAAGTTGCTGCCCTGATGTCTGGCAGTGCCTGGCTGACCTGTGTAATATGCTGGCACGCGTGGACCATGAGGAAGTGCCGCTGTACAAAGCCGACACTGAAGAAAGCGAGGGAGATGAGGAGTTGACTGTGCTGCAGTTGAAAGAGGACAAGCTTCTTGCTGGCTTTGTACCACTGCTGGCTGCACCACAGGAGCCCTGTTACACAGACAGGCACACTGACATGGTGAGTGGAAAGTAAAGGTGTATTTCATTATATTTTAACATTGCATCCCTGGTACATTCATCCACTCCTGTAGAGTTACTGAATGTTATACTGATTATTCTTCTGTCACCTGGATTTTACATGTAACCCTAATCACCCTCTCATGCACATATATCTTCATCCTCTTTCCTCAGGCAATAGCAGCAGATTGTAAGAGAGTGACGGTACTGAAGTACTTTCTGGAGGCTTTGTGCGGACAGGAAGAGCCCCTGTTGGCCTTCAAGGGAGGCAAATACATCTCAGTGGCAACTTCTCCTCCACCTAGCTGCTCAATGGATATAAGGAGCAGGCAGGATTCTCTAACAGAGAAAGAGGTGAATGTCTTTCTCCTACTTTCCCTCTAATAACCTCTCTGTTCTTTTCATCTCTGATTGCATTCCTTTCTTTCAAACTTTAATCCACACAAAATTATGGAAATGTTAAAATTGCATTTTTAACTGAGGCTGTCAAAAGGAGTAGAAGCCAAATTGCAAAAAAAAAAGTCTTATCCTTGTCTGTGTCTGTATGGCAGGCTGATGATGTCATAGTTGAGGCAGAGTCCTCGCTCTCTGCATCAGAAGAGGAGGAGGATGCTGAGGAGGCGGGAGAGAGCGAGAATGACATCAGACAGCTGAAGGCGCGCCGCCACGCCCTCACCAACAAACTAGCACAGCAGCAAAAGCGCAGGGATAAAATACAGGTAAAACAGGCATATACATGCATAACAATAAATATATTGAAATTGGGAATTACATTTAAGTTGGCATATATGTGTGTACATCTGACACTTGGTTTTATATATATAAAATTGACTTTCAATCATTGTCTGTTCTAATATAAGTCACTTTGGATAAAAGCATCTGCCAAATGAATTAAAGTAAAATTGCATTAAGCAAAAGTTACACCTTCCATTAATTAAGAAAACCCCTGTGGGTTGTTCAGATGCTGCATTATGTAAAGGCAAAAGGGTTCCAGGTGATGCGGAAAGAACTAGTTTTATTTATGTTCATGCCTGTGTCTTATAGTAAAGTAAAGACCTTTTCTGACACAACTGGACAACAGTCCCACTGCATTCTGAAAGCCATTATTTCCACTGACTTTGGCCATGCTTTTCGCTCATCGCAGCACACCACTCGACTGGCAGAGTCCGCTGTACCCAGCCGTGAGCTCAGGTCAAAGCGTGTTATGTCTGAAAGGGCCTTAATTATCAATTGAATAGGGCAGTTGTGTGCAGTTATACCGGGTTGTGGTAAAGTTGAATTTCACATTAAATTTCATGTGTGTGTTGCAGGCGGTGCTGCAGACAGGTGGGCAGTTGGAGCTGGAAGTGAGGCCTCTCTTTTTGGTTCCAGATACCAATGGATTCATAGATCACTTGGGAGGGCTGAAGAAACTCCTTCAGTGTGGGACATACATAATAGTAGTGCCACTCATCGGTAAGACAAGAAACAAACTTAAAGGATGACCACCAGGGCTTGACATTTACACCCGCCAAATGCGGATGTGGATTTCGGCCGTGGCGGGTAACACAGTCACTCCCACTAGCCACTTTGGCGTGTTGAAAAACTGTAGTCTTTTCAAAAGACTGAAATAACAAATGAATTGAAATGAGACACTATGACACTACAACGCCCATGAGTACTACCTGCCCATAGTGTTTGCTCATTGGTCCATAGTGAAGCCTTTGTTTTGCGCGCTACTGAGCAATAGTATGAAGCTGCAGTACCGGAGGCTGCAGTTCAGGACCCCCACAGTCCTTGGACCGCAGTTCTAGAACCCTAGTTCTTTTGCGACAGCGCCATCTAGTGGAGTGGTGGTGGTAATACACAGCAACATGAAGGACGTTAATCTAAATGTGCGCAGCTGTAGGGTTAACTGGTCAACATGCATATAATCAATAACTAGCTAGCCAGTCAACTAGCTGGCAGTATCAGAGTATACAAGTGTCCTCGAATTGCTGTTCCGGTCCTAGGATTGCGGTCCTGAAACTGCAGCCTCTGGTACTGCAGCTACATGCTACTCCTACTGACCGACAACACTGTAAACAAGAAGACGCTGTGGAAATTAAACCCGCGGACTGGCCGTCAGACCAAGGGCTGTTTTGGCCTGCCGTTAACTATCAAATTAACCAGCGGCAGCGATGACAAAGCAAGCTTTTTTAATATCATGAGAATCCACACAACATGCGCATCTCACTCTCTCACCTCTCTCGCGAGGGTGCTCATGCCAAATATGATATCCAGATTTTGACAAAGTGAATATAAAAGTTTAATCTGTCACAGGGCAGCCACAGAAAAGGCAGGAGGAAAGGGCCCTTAAATGCTGTAAAATTACAGATGTATTCATGATTGAGGGACGTGGTGTTACTAGCAGGGCTGCCTTTATATCAAATTAAATCGTCCTGTCACAACTACATTTCCAGAGTTGATTAGTAAAATATAGAACTATGTTTTAATAAAAGTTGTCATGCCATAGGAAAGCAGAAGATTCGTCTGTATGGGAATAATCTGGAAAAAAGACCTGTATACTCGTTTCATATCTCTAGTTACTCAGAGTGACCACAGTTTCATGATAATAAACATAAATCCAGTCAGAGCTCTGAGGAAAGGCAGATGCAAATGATTCTGATGATTTTTTTTTTCAGTGTAGTTTTTATCTTTTTAATTAAACTTTTACACCCATGCAGCAGTTTTATTGTATATAATAAATAGCTATTATTTAATGTGTTTATCTTAATAGACATGTTTTCAAAAAAGTAGCTGTACACACAACCTTATCAGAGCTAATGATAATATTACTACCATTAGTGTCAACTTTAATCGTATAAAACATATTTTCCCAAAAACAAAAATTTGCCTAGTGAAAATGCTGCGTGGCTAGTAACTTTGGAAAATGACTAGCCACATTGGCTAGTGAGCAAAAAAGTTAATGTCAAGCCCTGATGACCACGCTCCCTAGAGGAAGAAGGAGCATTTAATTGTGGTGTTGTGACATGTTTAAAATTATAAGAATACCCCATGTGTCTGTGATTTTTGTGTTTAAACAGGAAATACCCATGGTGTGATGTGTGTTCTGTTTCTCAGTGATTACAGAGTTAGACGGCTTGGCTAAAGGCCAGGATAACTTTGGTGGCGGAGTGGGGTCAGGAGGGCGCGGCACCGGCAGCCGTGGTAACTATAATGTTACTGCGGCCCACGTGCGGGCCGTGCAGGAGAAGGCCCGGTTGGCAGTGGCTTTCCTAGAAAAAGGATTCGAAGCCAGGGAACCGTACCTCAGAGCACTGACAAGCAGAGGAAATCAGCTAGAGTCTATTGCCTTCCGCAGTGAAGACACCTCTGGACAGCAGGTGAGAGCCCAATTTTTATTTTGGTTTCAGCAATGAAATAAGGATGTTTCATTTTGCTGGGAACCAGCTATTGATAAAACATGACTACTTACATCAAATCTTTGTACTGTTTTTCATTGACTTAGTTTTCTATTCTTCCCCAGGGTAACAATGATGATGTGATTCTGTCCTGCTGTCTCCACTACTGCAAAGACAAGGCAAAAGATTTCATGCCTGATCAGAGAAGTATGTAGTTATGACTGTCATTAATTGTCATTGTCAGTGTTCATATTTCGTTGCACATGCAGACACTTTGCATAATTTGATGTGAATAAAGTCTTCTGAGTTCCTTACTACACTTTGGCTCTTCCCCAACACACAGATGGGACAGTGAGGCTCCAGAGGGAGGTGGTACTCCTTACAGATGACCGTAACCTGCGCGTCAAAGCTTTGACCCGCAACGTCCCAGTCCGAGACATCCCTGCTTTCCTCAGCTGGGCCAAAGTGGGCTGAACCAGACTAAGCTGGAATCAAAGGAACCAAACTGCTGAAGCCTGCTTTCCACTCAGCCAGGAGAGGAGACACACTTAAGCCGAGGAAGAAGAGAAAACAGGGCGAGGAAATAATAAAGAAAGCAAAGCACCACTTCTTATGAATTAGTGAGAGCAGGGTGGTTTCAGTGAGCTTTTCCTCCCTTGTGATGAAGTGTGTGTGTGTGTGTGTGTGTGTATGTGTGTATGTGTGTATGTATGTGTTAAGATCAGCGAGCTTCCCCATAAAGAGACAGGGAGATGTGAAAAGTCTCAGTAAGGCTGGACTGGAAGGGAGTAAGGAGGTACAAATAGAGCAATTTGATTTGTAATTTGTCAGGTCCAGCCTCGAGCCTCTGCGCCTAGTTAGTGAGTGTGTATTCTGCAAGCAGTATTCAAATCTGAATCTAATTGTAGAATGAGGCAGAGTGAGGGCGAGTGTTTATGGTCATTTAATTGATTAAAGACAGCAGTAATGAAGGCCATAACTGGCACTTCCACACTTCTCTGAGGGCCCAATCATGTAGACTGCTTTGGCCTCTGCAGCAGAGCAGCGAGAAAGGTAGGTGGAGAGGGGCACAGCTGGAGGGTCATTGTCACTACATTCAAAAGTGGCTAATTACAGTGAGGGTTAATCAAGACCCCTCATGCAATCTCAGCATCTCCAAGGAATCGTGTGCAGGTATGGTATTTCCTGCTAACCCAGGAAGTGATCAATGCCTGTTTGGTAACTTGGGTTCCTCCAGCTGGATGCTGAGATTAAGTTTGGGTATTGAAGGAAAATGTTTTAAGACAACAAAAAACATTGGTTTATTGTTTATTTTCCTAGTTTTAACAACTTTTGAGCTCATATCAAGTTTTATTTCCTTCTTGCAGAACATTTCTCCATTTTGTTGACTGATCAGTCTTAAAGTTTTCCCAAATACAGTGTGAACAATCTTTTGAATCCATCAGATCTGGTGGCAAATGTATTTGTGAACAATTATTAATTTAGTTTATGAGCAGCATAAAAATCTGTGAGATTTACTATTTAAAGACTACTCAATTGGTTTGTGGTGATATATTTCACCTCCAGAAATTGATGTTGAATTTTATGGGATTTTGAGTGAAATTCTACCAATATGTTGCTTACAACAATATGAAACTAAAATTCACAAACACACTTCAACTCATGTCTGCTTCAGACAACCACAATGTTCAGACATGGTTTGAACATTAACAGTAACTTTGCATATACTTTATTATTGAGTACCTTTGCTGACTATTTCATTTTATTTTCTATTCATCTTTACACTCATATCAGTCTTTTGTGCTTTTCAGTTAATTCCACCACAGCAGTTTACCTTTTCATAAAATGTTTGTTTAAAATATTTAACACCTGTTTTCCTCTTCAATGTAACTTTTTTTTTTAAAAAAGGTCACATATCCACTTTTTCTCAGTTGAAAAAATACATGAAGTATAACAATTACATATAAGAAAATATAACCTGTAAAATTTCCATTGAGTTTGAACAACACATCACTGAATAGTCAACAATTAACGAAAAGGTGGTATTTGTGTTTTTGTTCTACATTGCTTTTTGGAGGCTGTGTATGTTTCTGTGTGTGTTTCAGCCAGTGGCTGGATGCTCAAAATAGAAGTAATGTACACCTATGTCCTTTGTTATGTTACATCATACATAATTAATTCCCTCATCACAGTTTTGGTATATGGAGTTAAAGTAATATGTGTAGAAGTAGCTTACTTCCTATTTGAATTGTACATTTTCAGCTGGGCTGTCCACCAGCACTTGATGTTTCTGTATTTGTTTGAAACGTCTGACAGGTTTATGCATTTTTTGCAGCCCCTCTGTTCTGGTGCTACTGTAGTGTTCAGTGCAGTCTACTGTGTTAAGTGTTTTAGTGTCAGCGCAAATGTAGTAAATACATAATCAGTTTACACAAATTCCCATTTCATCTTCCATTAAAGGTGTTTTGAAGGCAGTGCTCTTTTACCTCATTAATGTGCAAATAAAGAATGATATAAGAATAGACCATTTTCATACCAGACATTTTGACTTGTCAAATAGGTAAGGCACAGGTGATACTAATAACATTAACGATTCCTCCAATATATTCAGGTGTTACAGTAACTTGTGACAGTGAGCCAGCATGTACAATACCAGGACCTGGAATCTGAAGTAGAAAACGAAAAGCCACACCATCAGAACTTGCCATTCTGTTTTTTAAAAATAACTGGATATGTGAATGTCTTTTAGTTTTTGTGTACATTTAGAAAAAATGTACACACTAAATGAAAATTTGTGTTAAACAGTAGTTAATAATTAAACCCAGATAATCAAAGTTATCACAAGAAACAACAAATGCATCTATAAATGAAATGATCTGCAGAAAGTTATCTCTAAATCACTGACATACCAACACCTTCACGTGTGTGCCCCTTTTTATATACAGTCTATGGTGTGCCCTCGTGTGGTAGCTGAAGATGGCACCGGTGGGAGGGATGAAACCAAGGAGCTAGTAGTGAGTTTTTGAGTGTAGGACTTCAATAGAGGAAAAGTCTTAATAAATGAATGCCATTTTTAGGTCTACCATACAGATTTGACTTCCTGATATTCTATTATCAGGGCTGATACATTGTCAGTGCACTCATGTACCAAGTACCGACCCGTGCTTAGAGGCTTCCTACCATTCAATGTTACAAGAAATACCTCACTCTTCTATAACAAGCAGCTATTTGTCGATCTTCAGAAAGCAGAAATAGATCAATATGATCCTTCAGCATGTTAACATCTGCAGACAAGCACAACCATTACAAATGTGTTAGTTCCAGTTTGAATACACATCTATGGTTATACTTAAGGGGAATAATGTATATATTATATATATACGTGTGTTACAGGGAGGGAAAGTTCAACAGCCTATCCCTCCATATCATTTGCTTCAGTATACTTCTGTGCCTGGATACAGACCACACAGGCAGGACCTGATTCCCATCATCATGACAACAGGGCTGCCAAACAACCAATCAAAACCCCCTGAGCCTCGTTCTGCAAGCTGATTGGTCTCTCAGCCTACAGCCTGTTGTGGAATGCCCATCTTTAACCTCTCTGCTGCCATGCACATTGCATACATGGTTTATTTTCTGGATTGAGATTACAGCCACATAATGTAATCCTCTGCGATATGGTGTCACGTTTCTACTGACGCGATAAGATGTTTTTCATGCCAGAGCAACAACATCTTAATGAAATGTATTTCTGTTAATGTAGAAATCGACGCTTCAGCTCCACAAATGCCCACTGTTATGCTCCCTGATGTAAACATAACGTGACGTAAAAAGTGACACTGTCAGAAATGGAAACGTCAATGTACTTGTGTCAATTTGCCAAACTGTCTGGGGACTGAGTGCAGAGGTTTTGAGATCCACTGAAAGAACAGGGAAGCTCACCTAGCATCTGCACTTGTTCATTTTACTGTTAAACCATATTCATACTCATATATCATATTATATAACCATGTCTTACCACCCATGGACATAAACTTCCATAGGTTTCACATAGGACACACTGACAGTTCCATCAGATGACTTAATCATTGTATTATATGTTATTACACAATTAGATTGTATTGTTTAGTCTGCACAATCTGTTTACCAGAATAAATGATTGTAATGTTAAACCCCCTCTGTTGTCATCATTTTAGAAACAAAGTCTAATACAAAGTGGCGTCCATGGACAGCCAAATGTTGGTTAGACCATCTTTCCTGAGAAGATCTGTTACTGTTGTAGGATATATAAAACAGTTGTTTTTTTTTTACATTGTATGTGAGTTAACAACAAGCTTTTTATAGTAGAGGCCAGATTAACACTGAAACAGTTAATCAGGTTAGGAGCTCAGTGACTGAAAGTGCATGAGACCAAATATACACACACATACACAAGGGGCAGAGGGAAATGTCCAGTACTTGGTTATCCCCCTTGCATTAATATGAGGTAGGATTTTGTGTTGACAGTCATGTGAATGGCTTTCTCCACGCAGACCACACACCTACACTTACAGTTGTTTGATGGCACAACAGTACCAAACTCAGAGAGAGGGCATCATTTACTCTGTAGGGGTACAGCTGGACAGCATCAACAAAACTCTCCAAAACCCGCCACACGGGTACTCTCGGCTCAGTTAAAGCTGACTGTTACCGCTTCGACTCTGTGATTTCGATTTATTTGCTCCCTGATTCCTTCACGATGACGAAGGGAGGCGATTCTCCTCGCCGCCATTTTTAGGGAACTGCCTATCGATGAGAGAAACTTTGCTAGCTACTGCCTAACAGCTAGCTAGTTGGCCAGTACCCTGCCTGTCTGTACGTTGTGACAGTTAACGCTTGACAGTCGTTAGCCAGGTCAGCTTGCCTCACGTTGATGTAAATTACTCCTGCAGCCGGGGCCAGCGTACGTGACAAAACAACGGTTATTGCTGTGAACAATTTAGTTCGACATAAGTCAGCGTGACAGTAACATTAGATATTGGTAAGGCAATTGTGCGGCTAGATTATAGCGAGTTAGCTTGGCTAACTTATTAGCTAGCGAATACACACTTTGATTTCCCTGGACTGCATTGCCTCGTCTGTGATTTGGCGTTAGCGTCTCACTCTGCCGTGTTCAGGGTGACTGGATTAATCAGCCGTTTATACCCCACTCCTCAACCTATGTGGATTAATTTTGATAAGGTGAGTTGGTCGCTAACTTTAGCTTTCTACTAACTAATAATGTATATATGCTACATTTGTTCTCCAGCGTTACATGCTGCAGTGGAGCTTGATTTCAACATTGGTTAGCTCACGAGTTAGCCACCTAGATAGGTAGCTATTCGCCAGCTAACCAAAAGTTACTGTCACAAACTTGGTCTGTCGCATCGACAGATTTTAGTCTGCTTTACTGGGCAACTTCAGTGATCTTGTTAGCACAGGGGCGTTTGTTTTGAATCCCAATGTAACGTTAGCGCACCAGACAACAATGTCAACGTACGTGGATCAGGGCTAGCAAGCTAAATTGTGGTTTGGTTTGTTGTAAATAATTGTAACCAATTGCTTTACCTAAGAAGCATTAACATTAGCTAGCTGCGTTAGCCTGCTAATCCGCTTTATGCATCTATCGTTGGAAGCAGTGCCACTCCCTCGTTTTTGTTTTTGTCCACTGTGGCTGTAACTCCCGTTAAGTGAAACTCGGTTTTAAAGGTGTCTGTTTTGGAAGTTTGCTTAACGTTATCTGTAAGGGACATCATGAGTCACATAACGTTACTGTCTGAATCGCTAGCGGTGTGTGACGGTAGGTGACATTGGTCAAAGCTCTTTCCATGTTTGTCGCACGTAAGTTATAACGTTACTGCATGTCCTGGCATTGTGTTTACAAGCATCATGAGCCAGGAGAGTCTAACAAATCATTGTGATTGTCATTGTGTAAGCGACAAGCAGAGCTCGCATCCATCTGCCGCCGATGCCTTGTTTTTGTGCACTGACGTGAGTCGCATTCCTCCGTTTTCTGTGTTGATATTGCGTAACACTGGCGATCACTCAGCAAGCTGCTCTTCTGCTTGGCTTATCTGCGACTTCGCCGCTTAACTTCTGCACGACACACAGATTTGACATAACACTTTGAATATAGTTAAATCACACATAACGTCAGTGTTGTGACAGTGAACGTTTACCATTCGCCTAACTAAGACGTTGCGCACTGTTGGATCTGTCAAATCTAATGTCCATTGTTTGATGTCTGAAATACCCAAACACCCACACATGCTTTATGTTTTGTGTGCTGTGTATTGTTACGGGCTTTGTCTGTCAAATAGGCACTGCAGTATGAGCAGCCCACCTATCTTTGTTGGTGTCTTAGGGCTGTCCATGCTAGGCAGGTACGACTTGTCCTCTCACTCTTTTATCACAGATTTCAGCTAGACTTGTTGTTCCCTTTTTTCCTATGTTGTCTGTAACCTGTGCTAATCTGCACACCTGTCATTTACTCATTGATGTATCTGTGCATGCTTGTCAGAACAGCAGTGCTTTCACAGGCTGGTACTATTCCCCTTTTTTACTTTCAAAGACTTTGCTGCTGGATGCTGGTGAGAGGTACGCAGCTGTTATTGACAATGAACATCTCGATGCAAGAGAAGCCTTTGCTAAGTTGTCTTCTTGTGTGTCAGTGTTTGTATCAGGGGGCGCTGAATATGGGCGAACTGCATAATGGATTTAAGTGTCTCCCAGGAAAAATGGATTAGACACTGGAGCAAAGCCTACCCTGCTTGCTAAAGTCTAAATCTAAGTCAGTCACTGACAGTCAGCCACTGCAGAACAAGTACTGGTCCCACAGTATGTTCGACTCCAGTACTGCCACCATTCATTTTTTAGGAATTTTTAAATATGTAATCTACATATGAATGACACAGTATGAGCCTTTTTTAGCTTACTGTTTTAATGCAACAGCGATTTTATTATATGTAATTCTGGTGAGTCAGGTGAGTTAACAACTTAATGGTTCTCTTCCAGTTCTTATGCATCTGCTCAAGGTATTTGAATGAGGCTGGCTGTTGAACAGTTGGAAACCACTTGTGGATGAGTCAGACTGAGAGCCACCCCATCCACTGAGATGACTTTGTAAACTCGTGTGTTTTTGGATGCCCGTTTGTCTTGTTGTTAAAGGCGCCACACGGAGATTGTCTTCGTTTTCTTTGAGTGTCACACCAGAGGAAACTTGGTGTGTTGTTGATGTTCATGACATTTATCCCTACAGGAAGAGTGTAAATGGAGCTCTGTGAGTGAAAAGGGATGGGTCAAATCCTCTTAGTGTTTGCTCACTCCATTCCTCTCCTCTGTCACCATCATCTCTCTAGCACTACAAATCGGGATGTGTTGTTGTTGACATTGGGTAACTAGAGAGCTTTCACTTCCTCCACTCAGTGAAAGCCACAATCTGTAATCAGTCTGGGAAGCAGGAGTGTGGACACCCCACCCTCCATCTTTGAGAAATGTAGTGTGTAAGTCTATTGAACAACAGCGCACATGTAGGCCATGAAATTAACATTGTCTCTGAACAAACAGCTGTGTTGTTGCAGCGTTGTTTTTATAGTTGATGATCTTTAAAGTAAAGATGCACTCAACCCAATAACTAAACTCTGTTCCCACAGTTTTGTAAAAACGTTTTACATGCCCTGCACACCCAGACAGATTGTTTTATTTTATCAGTTATTCTTCTTTTAAGAATAAAGATTTGCTGATGTACCACAAAAAACATGGTGTAAATTGTCCTGCCTTAACAGGTGCAACAAAAACTAGGAGAGTGCAGGGGATGTCAGTCAAGCACAGTATGCACGGGAGGGGGGTAATCACTCAAAATACCATGGAAGTTTAAGTGTTCTAAGTAATTTAATCTGACAGTCTGTTAATTGTGGTGGTTGCAGAGATCTGTACTTTTACAGATTTGATAACGTTTCAAATATATCTCAAGATTGCGTTTAACCCAATATTATGATTGTATTGGAAATTATTATCAGTGTAATTGTAGCTACCCAAAATAAGACGTGGGGCAATCAGTGTTACATTGAACTCGGATTAATAACAGTAATTGAAATTAAAGTGTGTTTTACATTACTTGTACTTGTTATGGATTTTAAACAGCAAATCTCTCGCTCTCTCGCTCTCTCGCTCTCTCTCTCTCTGACACCCCTTGCTCCATGGCTTCGAGTATTGGTTGCCTCTTCATTAGGTGTCTTGGTGATTTTACAGTGCAGAGGAAATCAATTCAGATAATACAGCCAGAGAGAATCCATTTTCCTGAGCAGTAAAGCCAAACAACTTTGAGTGCATTTCTTGAACACGCTGTTCTTTGTGATACAGTGTGTGTGCATGTCTTGCAGTCCAGTCTATCTCCTCCAGATTCAGTTTTATTACCTAGTGTTCAGTGCTCTGTGTCATTGTGTGTGTGTTTGTGTGAGAGGAGAGATACAGATTCTTCATTGTATTTTTGCTTTTCTTCCTACATACTATTATTATCTAGCCTTTTGGGTCTAGTGTTGTTCTTATCTTATATCCCATGCTTTATAATATCTTCCTCTCCATGTTTGTGTCATTGACTAATCCGGTTTCAAGAGGAAGTCAAATTTAAGCTGGGCTAGTGAATTTTTTTTCAGAAGCATATTTTGTTATATTTGTTGAAATTCTCCTTACATCCCGACAGCAATCGATAAATCAAATGTGCGGACACACCTCTTGCTATTCAGGATTGTGTACTGGTAGGATATGTCAGATGACATTTACCTACCGGAGGTGCCTACCTGTTCGCACTCCGACTGCGCACCCCCAATCCAGGAAAATGTGTTTTGGGCAAGTGGCTTTTGGAGGGAGGCTTGAAGGGTGGGTGAGGGTTTTCTCCCTTTTAATATTGTTAAAATCTAGCTGTCTCATCCTGTTTCTCCAGTATTTCTTTCCTCAGCTTTAAGGAACCAAGATGCTCTAACACACAGTTTCCTTTTTCCTTAGGAAGTGTGGCCATCTTTTTGGGCTGGACACACCCAGGACTAAAGGTCCACAGGGCATGCTCTCCAGTCCATCAAGCCACCAATGGATTGTTTATACTGGTGTGACTTATTCAAACCTAAAAATTTTAAATATTCATAATTATTATTGGTTAAAAAAACAGTGAAGATGGGCCAACAATATTTAAAAAATCACACTGTAGTAACAACCATCAGTCAATCAATCAATGAAGGTGTGAGCGCCGAATCATTGTAAATAAAGTAATCAACCATGGTTCTTCATGGTTCTTTGTTGTTGTTGTTGTTGTTTTGTTTTTGTGATGCAGTGGTTACGTGGTGCAAATCCATTACAGGGGCAACACATGACTGGGGGGAAAACAGAGTCAAATTAGAGTTGGAAAAATCTTTTTCAAACATGGGTGTAAATAATGACATTATTTATTGCTGCATTGGTGAAATTGCTAGAAATGAGCCATTGTTTATGTTCGTTCCACCTGTGCATTTCTTGCTATGACAGGTCAAGAAAAAGGTCTATGAAGATTACACTATTTGGTAACGCTAAAGAAACAAGAACACTTTCATGCTCACAAGGCCACAAAGATTTGGGCTAGCAAGATTTATTAAAGTAAAACAAAGTGTGTGCAGTATAAGATGGAAGACTTTTGACAGTTAAAATAAAACAGGTAATTTTTGTCAAGATAACACATTGAATCCAAAAGATGCTTATGTTGCTCTCAAGATACTTTAGTGTGCAGTTTTTAACTGGAAATGCAAAACATTCTTTAAAAGAAACCTGTACTGTCTACATGCTGTTATTTCACTGAAATTAAATGTGAGTCCTTTTTGTTGCCAGTTTCCCTCTGTATTATTGATCACCACACTGTCTCCACACTGGAAAAAGCCCCCTCCCCACAGCTGTCTTACAAGCACAGACGTTGTCCAAAAACACACTGAACATTTTTGCAGAAAAGCATTACTATTAGAACAATAGAAAAGTCCAGTTTTTGGGAAATAAAATCCTTATGCTTTAATTAAGAGTAATTAATTATACCATTGTCATAAGGAGGATAGCCGTTATCTCCACACACCTTTCATCTGTTAAATTTAATTGCACTAAAGCATCACATTTTAATTTGATTTATAATGATCCTGTGTATGACTGTCTTAATACTGCCTGCAGTAGAAAAATTATACCTGTTTGCAATGTAGTTTGTGATTTTATGTTCTCCTGTTGTGGCCACGCGTGAAATCAGTGTGCACTGAATCAAGCAAAGTGTACATGGTGATGTATAATCACATGTTAGGTGGGAAAAATCTTTCTAGTTCTTAAAAAAAGACCAGACAGCTTAGACAGAAGAGTATTAATAACATTGTTTTGTTGTTGCTGCTTTTTTCAGTATGCCACGCTGATTTGGTGGGTTGGAGGGGGTGAGGCAGTCAGTATTGTCAATACTAGGAAATTAATCACTTAGAGTGCAGCAGTGATTTTACTTTGTCAACAGTGCTTCTAAGCCTTTCTGCCTTTCACCAAAAATCTAACAAAACATCAGCTCATTTTACAATTAGGCTACTATCCTCTCTCTCTTACACACACAGACACAGAGGGGTATGTCTGTTAATATATTACTGTCAAATAGATTTTAATATTGTATCTTTCTTAAATCTTGACTGCAGGGTTTAGGATAGAAAAAGTGGCACATTTGTGTAGTAGTACTGTGTAGATCAAAGGCTGTTGCTGGTGTCACGTTAAGAATTGTTCTCATGTATTTCTGACACTGGAGACACAGTTCGCTGCAACACAAACAGTTTGATTGTTATAGTGTGGTTTTTGCACACAGTACATTTTTGTGTAGTTTCACCTTTTCTTTTTCCAAATGTTCTCAAAGACTACTAACTGTGTAGGGAAAGCCTTGCAAACCAGCACTCCTCGCTTCTCCTTTAACTTTCTGTAATTCCGACATATTCACAATGCACATTTAAGCGCAGTTGCATTAACATGTTCTGCCCTCTGAATTTAAATGAAAAATAAACTTTGATCTATAGAGCGTCTTTCAGCCTTTAACAGTCAAAGTGTTGGTGGCGTTTGGACACATTTAGCAGCCAACCAATATATATTACAATGTTTGTCTATTATGCTGTAGGCACTATGACAAGACCGGACAAAATGTGAATGACCTGTGTTTCTTATTATTAAGTTTGTTCCCAGCTGCAATTTTTAGCTTCTCTCTGCTAAGATATCTATCCTTAAGGGCTGTGGAATAAGAATTTCACTCTTGTTTTCTTCTCTCTGTCAGCTGGATTCAGCAGGACAAACCTTGTGACTTGGTTTTGGTATAGCAGGTTGTGCTGACACCTCTAGCCGGCAAGGTTAGCACTGCTGCCGACTCAAAGATAAACCGAAAGGGAGAACTAGCAGTTTTCCCACTGAGTGTTTCTGTAATGATATATGTGTGGTGTCTGGGTATGCAGGGGGTTGTTGCCAATTTTGGATTGGCTCAAGACAAGACAAGGGGATGAGGTTGAAAAGTTGGAGTATTCCTTTAAGGCTGTATGTTGATGGTTGTCTTTTGGTTTTACTTTTTCTTGCTAGAGGAAATGAGATAATTTCCACTCTTCCCTGTTAGGCACTGGGATTGATTTATTTTATTTTTTTATATTTTATTTTTACAGTCAGAGTGGCCTACAGGTTAGAAAAGAGAGTATGTGGTCATTGTTTTAAATCCTGGAACAAAGTTTGCAAACACTGCCCGGCAAAAGGCAAAAGTGTTTATTCAGAGAATACAGTATGCTTTGGCCTGCAAGCTTAATTATATAACTGCAGTCAGTCACTTTTAGATGTTGGACATTAAAAGTCACAACCTGGAAATTATATCAGAAATAATCTTTTGTATCTTTAAAAATGCCGATGTGACAAAACAAGTATAAAACACACAATCAAAATCCATCCATCCATTGTCAGCCGTTTATCCTGCATACAGGGTCACGGGGGGCTGGAGCCAATCCCAGCTGACATTGGACGAAAGGCGGGGTACAGGTCGCCAGTCTATCCCAGGGCCACACATAGACAAACAACCACCCACACTCACATTCACACCAGGACAATTTTAGAGACACCAATTAACCTAGCCTGCATGTCTTTGGATGGTGGGAAGAAGCCGGGGCACCGGGAGAGAACCCACGCGGACACCATGACCTTCTTGCTGTGAGGTGACAGTGCTAACCACTGCACCACCGTGCCGACCAATCAAAAGCCTTTAAACAAAATAATGACAACAAACACCACATGTACATCAGAGGAGTGTCACTACAGTATGTAGGGTATGAAAGCTAACACAGTTGGTTTCTTAGTTTTTGGTGTGCTTATTACACTTATTAAAGCCATGTGAACTTGCACCAGTGATGAAATTATGACACACACACAGTAGAATTTGCAAGATACAAAATACACAACATACATACACATTCACTCAGTATTATGAGTATGTGGTACAAAAATTTGTATGCGCACACAATTATGATCTTACAGGCATGGTATTTGAATTTACTAGAGCAAAATTGATGCATCCAGTTTAGAGTACACAGTAAAAATTTGACCCCAGGTCCTCTAATTGATCACCGATGCAGCTCACCCCTCATTACTGTTAGGCCACCTCCATAGCCAGTGGACATGAAATCAATCCTTGAGCTGGGATATTTGTGTTGCCCAGTCGTTCCAGTAGCTTACAGATTTGCAATAACTGCTGAAGCAATCTTAACTGATGCACTGTTGATGACTCTGCAGTTAGTAGATTATATTAGGGTCAGCACTTGAGGGTGTGACTAGGGGCTAAAATCACTGTGTTTTAAAGTACTTACCCTGACCTTTCTGAAGAAACTGTATGTGTGCTGTTGAGCCAGTGTTGTGTTTAATGCCATCAAGTGAGGCATGAGATGTCTGGACCCATATCATGATTTGGGATGTTTGCTGTGCAGGGTTGTGTAATGAATAAGCAACATAAGATATTGTTACCAGACTTGGGTCACCCTTAAGTTAACATTTATTATTTTCCTTCATTCCAAAATAAAAATCCCCTCATACACTATACAAAGTTAGTTCAGAAGCAATTTCATGAAAACTGGGAGCGTTATGTAGCCCAAGAGGGAGTGAGTGAGTGTATGTGTGTACATTTTGTGCATGAACACATGAAATCACTGAAGTAAAAAATTACAGGCTGGCTCAGGTCTGCCACTGCAGAGAGTTATTGCAGCCTTTTTCCAGGCTACATGTGAAAGCATTTTATTTTTAGCTCCTTTTGTAATTTATCTTTGATGTGTGTTGCAGTTGAAATTAATAAAGAGCAGACTTTGATAAAAAGTGACTCAAATCTATAATGTTTTATTATAGTAGTGCTGTAACTGACTATTATTTTCATTGTTGATTATTTATTTTTTCTCTTTTCAATTAATGGATTAGTTGTTTGTACTATAAAATGTCACACAACCAAAAGATATTCAGTGTATTGTCATAGAAGAGCAAAGAAACCAGAAAATATTCATATTTTAGAAACTGGAATCAAAAAATTTTGATTTCTTTTTTTCCCCTTAAAAAATGACTGAAATTAATTATCAGAACAGTTGGTGATTAATTTAATAGTTGACAAATAATCGTTGCAGCTGTATTTAAGATTTAAATATGTGTCGCAAACTCAAAACTGTGCTGAGATTTCCTCCTCTCTTTTCAAACTCTGACCATGAATGTTTTCTGGTATCTTCAAACTCGCATCAACTGCACAGATAGACTCTTTCTCGTACTGTGATGGACCACGCTGTTTCATGGTGTCATTTTGTCATTGCTAACACCTCTCTTTGTCTTCGCCTCACCCCTTCTGTCCATCTAGGTGCCCATGTGCTGGTTTCTTAGGCCCATCCATTACTGCAGATGAATCTTCAGCTGCTTTGGAGTAGCTCAGCACCCAGATAGTCCCGTCCCCTTTGCGTGGGCGATAAGGGACTACATTAACCAGGATGCCCTCCTCTGTAAGGGCAGGGAGCCTGAAGGATCCGGAGGTGGCTGAGCTTTTCTTCAAAGAAGACCCAGAGAAGCTGTTCTCTGACCTTCGAGAGATTGGCCATGGCAGCTTTGGTGCTGTCTACTTTGTACGGCAACTACATCTTTAAACTAACTCATACTGAGGACAAATGCACTTAACATAAATTATAGTTAATCAGAGATATGATCAGTTAAACACAGAAACTGTCAGTTCAGAGTCAACTTTGTTCAGTATATAGATTCATTAGCTGCTTTATTCCTTTCTCTAAATAATATAGTAACTCAAGCCTAGCTGACTTGCCAAATATATTGTCAAAGCAGTGGTGGGCTTACAATGTGCCATAGTTTGTCTCACAATTACAAAAAGTGAACCTATTTGATCCGCCATAAAGCACAGAAAACATTTGAAGAAAGTAATTTTTTTTACCAGTGTTGTTAAACCAGGGATTAAATAGCGCCATGGTACAGCAGAGTGATGTGACTCATCCCAGTTTCTGATCTGACTTTTTGTTCTTGAATGCTACACGAGTGTGGTTAAAAAAAATACAAGAGGTCTTGAAAAAAAACCTACCCTGATGAGAGAAAATGTACAGAGAATTTAATGTACTGTATGTTATGGTTACAATTTGTGCTGAAAATGATATGTTACTGACATTTTATTTCCCAGGCACGGGATGTGCGCACGAATGAGGTGGTGGCAATTAAAAAGATGTCCTACAGTGGCAAACAGTCTAATGAGGTGAGACAGGATTGATTATATTTGTGTAATAGTTCAGACCTTGACCATAAACATTTCACACAACACAAAGTATTCTTACGCTTGTGCTCACGGTCGCATGACATGACCGTGAGCACAAGCGTGTATATGTATATGAAATGTGAAATATGGATTACTTAAAATTAGTTTGGCTTGTTTGATCAATGTAGAGAATAAAGAAACCGGCCATGAGGTAGGTGATTTAGTGAACCGACAATTTTACTCAGCAGCACTGCAGCAGACTGTGGTAAAAACAAAGCCACCACTTTTATTATATGACATGCTCACATGTTTTTAAAGAAACATTTAATAATTTTTATTTATTTTTTGATATGTAAACGTATGAAACAATGACTTCTATGCACTTGGTATCAAATCACTGAACCTTACAGTCTCACCAAAGTCACTCCTGTAGAGCTGCACCTAACCATTATTTTTTTTAATAGATTCAAATCAGAAAACTTTATTACAGGCTCAGCCCCATTCACAAATGCATACACACATTCGTACATAACAAAAACACCATAATAAATCATAGTTTAAAGATAGATCTAACTATAATGTTTTTGGATCAGTCCATTAATCTAATGACTAATCAATCGACTTTGCCAAAGATTTTTCATTAAGTTAATAGACAACTTAATATAACAACTAATTTATCTAGAATTAAATTTTATATTGTTAAATATCAGAAACTTCTCATTAATTTTCCAATATTTAATTTTATCTATCATCCTGAAAAAGAGACACATAAAGCAAATTAGAATAATGATAATAGTAGCATATTTTAAACTTGGTCTAATTTTCACGTCACTGTTGTGTTAAGATATTTAGTTTTAATAGTATTAATATTAACAACAGACCGTATTTGTCAGATGCCAAATCAAAAAAATACTGGGCCTTAAATTAAAAAGGATTGCTGTGACACATTAAGTTAAACACTGTTTTAAAAATTAAAATGGTTATGACATGGATTTTCTCCATCACTGGAGTAATATACAGTAAGAGAATCACTGGCAAATGTATTTTTGCATCAGTGTGGGGCAAAGAAAATACGATTTAAATACTGTAACAACAGTCACAGATTGTAATGTAATTTTCACAAGCCATTTTCTCTCTCATTCATGTCATTAAAGTAAACCAAAAATATAAAATGTTAGATGATACATGTAGTAGTACGTTACCATAACAGCAAAAAATCTATTTACTTCTATTAACATTAACACATTCCTTTTGTTGGTTATTCTTATGTATCAGGCTTGTGTGGGGACATATAATAAACAGGATTTGTCGGGCTGTCTTGCTGCTGTCTTGACAAAGCGCCCCGTGTTGATTTCGCTTCAGATGTCCGTGCCATTTCAAATTTACAGAGTTACATGGCATCGCATTGTTTTGCCTCTTTTGAAATGCTCCCAAACTTTAGATGATCGCACTCGTAGGTGAGTTTTGTTTTTTTTAAACTACAGCTTGTTCTCCAGGAGTGCCCTGCTGAATCGCACCAGCCCTACACTCCTGTGTGCTCACTTTCAGAGTTGTCGACCCAAATACAGTTCACTCTGCTCATGATTAGCTATAATCAAATTAATCTGGAAAGAGAACCACCTTACCCCTCTTTGCGCTGAAAGACAATCTAATGCAAACACTATATAGTTGCCTCTATTGCAGAAAGCCAAGCAATGCATTGCCAGTTTTATTTGAAATACCTTCTTTCACCCAAACAGAAATGGCAGGACATAATAAAAGAGGTGAAGTTTCTTCAGAGGATCCGGCACCCCAACAGTATAGAATACAAAGGTTGTTACCTCCGTGAGCACACAGCATGGGTAAGTCACCTGTTTACATGCAGTATATGAGGGCCTATGTGTCTATACATGTTATTCTTGAGTTTATCTCTTGTTTCTAGCTGGTGATGGAGTACTGTCTCGGCTCAGCCTCCGATCTGCTAGAAGGTGAGCCGGTGTTCCATGTAATTGTTGTTGTTTTTTTTGTACGTGTGTGTCAACATATACAAAGATGTGTCTAAATTAGCTGATGTTGCTCTGTTTTCCCTCCTTCAGTTCATAAAAAACCTTTACAGGAAGTAGAGATTGCTGCCATTACACATGGTGCTCTGCAGGGGCTTGCCTACCTTCATTCCCACAATATGATCCATAGGTGACAGAGTTCTACATTTTTATGTATTGTATAGGACACTTCTGTAAACACTTTACATCTCTCATATCCCCCAGCTTTCAGTCACACATATGTCTATCTCTCTCTCAGGGATGTGAAGGCAGGTAACATACTGCTGACTGAGCCTGGTCTGGTCAAACTGGCAGACTTTGGCTCAGCCTCCATTGCCTCACCTGCCAACTCCTTTGTGGGAACGCCATATTGGTAAGTGGGAAGTACTTTTTGTGTATATGTTAAATGTGGTGCTGACTAAAATGTTGACTCTGTGAGCACTATCTATTTGTGTGCTTAAGAAAGCATTGATTCATGAAATGGGTTTGACTGTGAAAAGTATTTGCATATATTTGCAAATACTATTTGCATATATAAATGTATAAGTGAAAAGCTTCCTGCTTATTCAAATGATTTCCTGCTGTGATTTATGGGGACAATCTATGCTCAGGATTGAGACTTCACCTCAACATAATGTACTCCTCTTACAGAAAATGGAAGAAGATATATCTAGGGGTGTGACGCTAAACGCTTTATTTAGGGCTGCACAATTAATCTAATCGCAGTCATGATGTCGTCATGTGCGATTACATAACGGCAAAAAGTGTCCGATTTAATTAAACAGTAAAAGTGTGTGTGATCCTCTCTTCTTTGTATGCGCTGCAGTTTGCTCATTATCTCCCCCCAACAAAACATACAATGAGAAAAATTATTTATGAGCAGTGTGCCAGTAACTTTTAAGACAACAGCCTACCGTAACCCCCCTCCCCGCCCCCGCTTATTGTTCAAAACATAGTCAGACTGTCACTCGTTGCTCTGTGACAGACAGAAAGACGTCAGCAGCAGCTGAAGACAGACAGAAAAAAACTGTGAGAAGATGAAGAAGGTTTTAGTTTCCCTTGTGAATTAACGTTCGCTGTATCGCCGCATTTAGTTGTTCAACATGTTCAACTTTTCACAGAGCCAACACGCTTGTCAGTCACTTTTCATCAACCGACCAATTGCAGCCTGGATGGGGCAGGACACTAAAAAAACTTCGATGTGCTACAGCAAATCATTAATGTTGATTGTTGACAGTTAGTACTTAAACAAACTAGAGACCAATGAGTATTTAGCTTGCACAAGGATTTAATGAATAAAAACAACCCACAGAAATGAAACAGCTGTGACTGGATTTAATATTCGACTAGTGGTAAAATACAATACTATTATATGAAATGAAAATGAATGTAGTATATTATTGTTATATTGTGTACAGTTCATTCTCCATGTTGTGTATAGAGACCCTGCTAGTGTCCCAAGTGCTGCTTCTAGCCATCTCCTGTAGAGCAACATGCTCCCCTTGTTCTGTTTTACATCTGTTTTACTAGTAATTGTCACAAATACTGTTTAACTTTATTCAAGTTCAGAAATACACATCCCAAAATGTCAGTGTTTTGCGCATTCCTTGAAAGCAACTAGACTCATAGTACCATTTGTTCCAATATAATCAAATCACAATATTGTTCACAATAAACGCAATATGACTTTTTCTCCAAATTATGAAGCCCTAATTTTATATCAATATTTAATACAAGCCTCAATGCAATTTGCGCAATCAATCACCATTTGTCTTGTAAAGTGAACCGTGCAGTGCTGTGATTGATGAGTTCACCTGCCATCTGTTTTGTCACTGTATCTTTGCTATTTATGCCGCTGAGAAAATTAGATGAGTAATGAAAAACACCGTTATTTAAGTCCTAACTATGAAGTGGCAGTGCCTTTTAGTTTTGTAGTAAAACAAAGGTTTTTTTAATTACTTTTAACTTCTTTTTTATTTTTCCTTTTCTGTTTCCCACCCCCCACTTTAACCTTCTCCTCCACTTCATCCAGGATGGCCCCAGAGGTGATTCTAGCTATGGATGAGGGCCAGTATGATGGGAAGGTGGATATCTGGTCCTTAGGGATTACCTGTATAGAATTAGGTAGGTGACTATGTGTGTGTTGTGTGTCTTGTGTACATTTAAATTACATACAGCAGAAAACAATTGTTTTCCTAAAAACGGGTGTAAACTCAGTGGTCATTGACAAAATGATTGACAGATCTTTGAGTACAGGGACTACAGCAGTAACTACATCTACTTTAGAACTGTTGTCTAAAATTTGTTTGATGGCTTTGGTTTAATTTAATGTTTGGTTAAATCAGTCGTGTGTGAACTCGGCAGTAAAACATATTTAAAACTTTACTTCATTGCTGTTTTCTGTTCCAGCGGAGAGGAAGCCTCCCTTGTTTAACATGAATGCAATGAGTGCCTTATATCACATAGCACAGAATGAGAGCCCCACACTTCAATCAAGTGAATGGTGAGGTGCCACACATACACACACAGCTTGTGCAGAAGCCAGTTGTTTAAAACATAGAAAAAGCTCTAGCTACAAGTGGGATACATCTACAGTATCTCACAAAAGTGAGTACAAACCTCAATGTAAATATTTGATTATATCTTTTCATTTTAACAACACTGGAGAAATGACACTTTACTACAAGATAAAGTAGTGAGTGTACAGCTTGTATAACAGTGTAAATTTGCTGTCCCCTCAAAATAACATCACACAGCCATTAATATCTAAACCGCTGGAGGATGCCCCACAGATGCTTAATGGGGTTTAGTTCTGGAGACATGCTTGGCCCGTCCGTCACCTTTACCCTCAGCTTCTTGAACAAGGCAGTGATCGTCTTGAAGGTGTGCTAGGGTCGATATCATGTTGGAATACTGCCCTGCGGCCCAGTCTCCGAAGGGAGGGGATCATGGTCTGCTTCAGTATGTCACAGTATATGATTGCATTCACGGTTCCCTCAATGAATTGTAGCTTCCCAGTGCCGGCAGCACTCATGCAATCCCAGACCAGGACATTCCCTCCACCATGCCTGACTGTAGGCAAGACTCACTTGTCTTTGTACTCTTCACTTGGTTACCTCCCTACATGCTTGACACCATCTGAGCCAAGTTTATCTTGGTCTCATCAGACCACAGGACATGGTTCCAGTAATCCATGTCCTCAGTCTGCTTGTCTTTAGCAAACTGCTTGCAGGCTTTGTTGTGCATCATCTTTAAATTAGACTTATTTCTGGGATTACAGCCCATGAAAACCGATTTGATGCAGTGTGCAATGTATGACCGGCTGACCCCCCCCCCACCCCTTTAACCTTAGCAGTAATGCTGGCAGCACTCATATGTCCATTTCCCCAAAGACAACCTCCAGATATGACGCTGACCACGTGCACTCATCTTCTTTGGTTGACCATGGCGAGGCCTGTTCTGAGTGAAACCTGTCCTGTTGAACCGCTGTATGGTGTTGGCCACCGTGCTACAGCTCAGTTTCAGGGTCTTGGCAATTGTAAAAGAGGAAGGGGTTCAAAAGGTAATTTACTATCGTCATGTGATGCATCGGTTAGAATGCATGGAAGGAAGCCA
>JAPMOB010219879.1:0-11405 GCA_029875015.1 Lepomis gibbosus | reverse complement strand
AACACAGCATGATGTTCATTTAGTAAATTATGGTCCCATTTAGAGGAACAGAGACCAGGAAGCAGGGGGGGCTTTAGGGTTAAGGTGATTAACTCTACCAAAACCTGTCAGGCGTAGCAATGCGAGTCCCTCCCCAGCTCCACCCTCTCACCTAAACATTAAAATACAGAACTTTAGTCCACAAAACAGCAGGTGACGTCACGGTTTCAGACAGGTCTGATGTTGTGTTTATAGAGGAATGTTTGTTCCGGTTGAAACTCTTAAATCGACATATTTCGCTCTCAGACCTCTGACTGTGAGATAGCACCGTAGCTTGATGTTAAACCATGAAGCTTTACTCACTCAGGTTAGCCAGCATACTGTTGATGTTTCGCAGCGTTTCTCCCACAGCGTCTCTGGTCTTCTTGGCCTTGTTGAAAGCTGCAGCCGCTCCATCAGCAGCCTGCAGAGGACACATTCACATTACTGACTTTTTGTCCTGTGGTTCGTGTCTCTTATCCCCGACAGGTCGTCTCTCTCTGACGGTTTACCTGCGCAGCGTCCGCCTCCAGAGTCCTGGCAGCATCCAGCTCGGAGGCCAGGTCTCCAACTGTGCCGACCGCCTTCGTCTTCAGATCCGTCACGTCTTTGTTCAGTTTGGTGGCTTGATTCACCAGATCGGCATAAGGCGGCAAAGATCCAAACGTTCCCTGAAGAATAAAGACAAAACGCCCAGTCAACACAGGGGGAGGAGCCAACAAAGCAGCCAACATAAACACAGAGCGATTTAAACTGCCCTCAAACTGTGAAAAAGCTTTTTAACTCCATGGATACCTTTAGCGTCGTTATTGGACATGTAGGGTTCTGCAGTCAAGGTAGCAACAATAGATATGCAACTTCTCGTTAGACTCTCACAATAATAATAATGGCCTACGTGCCTTAAATAACATTCAGTGTTGACTTTTTGTTTCACATGGAAAACAACCGGTGTCTCAACTCAAGTTGGTTAAAAGCTCTAGAAAAGGCTAATAAGTGGACTTTTTAAATCCAGTACGAGCGAGAAGTCCTAAAACGTATTAAACATCAGCTGCAGCGTGACAAAAACAGCAACTATATTTAAGGGAAAAACTGCAGTCGTGTCACTCATCATAGAAAGCGTTGGCGTTGTTGGACCCACAGATGACTCTGAGAGCGCTGATGATTGGTTGTTACCTCCAGACTGTTGACCAGATTCTCCAGCTGGTTGATGCTTTCCAGTGCGCTGCTGTAACCATCCGACACGTCTCCCAGGACGGTCAGCGTCTCAGCGTTGTCGCCAACCGCCCGCTGGATGGTGGCGTTAATGCCGGGGAGACGCTTGATGGCGGCGTCAGCCAGAGCTCTGCTGCCGTCGATCTGCTGGTCGAACCCTGCGGAGGAAGACGAGGAGTCACAGTCTGTTTGTAAAGGAAACAAAGACACCGCTTCTTCGGTCGGTCAGTCGGTCGGTCGGTCGGTCGGTCGGTCGGTCGGTCGGTCGGTCGGTCGGTCGGTCAGTCTACCTTTCAGGGTGTTCATGGTGTTGTCCAGCTCGTTGGTGTTGCTGTTGATGCGTTGCAGAGCGCCCTCGGTGATGTCCTTGGCGATGTTGACTCTGTCCACCAGCTTGTCGTAATCCTGCAGAGAGGAACCACGGAGATCAACATGCAACCCCTCTGATGAAGCTCTTAACACTTTCAAAAGTCCCACAGTTTTACCAGATGTCTGTGTTTTTACTTCTGTATGACAGAATGAGATGCTTCTCATTCTTCCTGTGTGTCTATGATTCTGTCAGTTTGCTGCTTTGCTGGGTTTTTCATGTTCGTCTTATGGTTGGACAGCTGCTGCATCACAGCGAAGATCCATCTGCATGTTTCCAAACAGACTAGCTGGGGCTACTGAGCTGCAGAGTGAAGCGGATCTGTCTCTGAATCTGAAGCATAACATCTATTGGTCCCATTTTTGTTCCTGTCTTTGCCCTAGTGCCTCTCCCTCTTAGGTCGTCTTTAACTGGCCTTAACTTGAACAACGGATCTGTCTGATGTTTAGACTCCAATGCATTCACTCTGGAATCCATGAGCTGTACTCTGATCTGTGGAGCCCAAAAGTTCTTGTAAACATTTTTGTGAATTCCCAGAGAACACAGATATCTGCTGACGCCTGAGCTGATGTCTTTCCCTTACCTTTCTGTCGTCTCCCTGACAAGGACAGATCCACCAGAGACAGAACCAGATCTGGAAGGTCCGTGAACACTTGTGGGGTCAGCTAATGAGTCCAAGCTACACCTGTCTTACCTTTATTAAGCCCTCTAAGAAACATCTTTAACACATAGTACTGCCCCCTTCATGTGTAAAAATTTGGACTCCCATAATCCTTCAGTACCTGCTGAGCGGCCTCGCCCTTGGCCAGCAGGTCCTGGGCGGCGGCCATGTCTTGCTGCACACCGCCCTGCAGTTCCTGGTAGCCTGAGATGTCCTCGTCCACCGTCTTCTGCAGATCGGCCACTCTGGAAACCAAGGCGTCCGCCTTATCCTGAGCATGATGGGAAGAAACCAGGAGGTTAAAGAGTTAAACATTTACAGTTATCTGACGCTTTTATCCAAAGCGACTTACAATTGCTATACATGTCAGAGGTCACATGTTTCTGGAGCAACTAGGGGTTAAGTGTCTTGCTCAGGGACACAATGGTGGATGGGTCACAGTGAGGGATTGAACCCGGGTCTCTCACACCAAAGGCATAGTCTTACCCATTGCACCATCACCACCCACCAAAGAACAACAACGTACTCGTAAGTGTTTCCTAAGGTCGGGGGTTCTATAGGTGGACTACACCTTTTGACCAGTTACCTTCAGGGCTGATGGGATGTCTCGCTCCATGTTAGCGATGTCTTTCAGCATGCCGTCCGCCATTTTGCTCTCGCCTTTGGCCTCAGTGCTCAGCCGGGTCGCCTGGTTCTCAAACCCCTTCACCTGGGCTGAGGTCTGATCATACCTGAACGTGCACAGAAGTTGTTAGATTATTAGAGTGTTAAAACAGATTTAAGATCAGGCCATTATAATCCAATAAAATGTCTCATTTATAATGCTAAAACGTTTGTCTTTAACTTCAGATAAGATTTTCAATGCAGGACTTGTAACAGAGTATTTCTACTCTGTGGTATTACTACATTTACTCTCTGAGGACTCGTATTTGTGTGAGAGGAGCTCAGACTGACAGAGGCGACTCACATGGTTTTCAGATCTCCGATCAGCTCTTTGACTCTGTTCTCTTTGTTCATGAGAGTTCGGACCAGAGCCAGACTCGCCTCCGAGTCCCTCAGAGCGTCCGTGGCGGTTCGCTCCACAGAATCTGCTGTCGTCTGATGTCTGCAGGAGGGACAGAGAGGAAACAGAGACGTTGGCGTTGGTGTAAGTGACCTCTTATGAATTTGTCAGTAACGCCATGAGATGAACATGATGGACTCACTTGTCAGCCAGACTGGTGGCGGTCTGCACCAAAGAAGACATAAAGTCGGGACCCACCGGAGAATCTCCAAGAGGAAGCTCCTGACAGGAAGGAAGAGGCGACGCAGGTCTTAGAGAAAAGTCAATCATCATCTAGATCATCTAAACCTCACAGTCATCACCACCAGCTGCCTCAGGTGGGAGCTAATGTTGTTGTTCTGTAGGAACAGCTAAGTACTCAAGCGCTGCACTGATGGTATGAGGATGCAGAAAATAGTATTGGACGTCAGTGGAAACGTATTTAAAACCTGCGGTGTACAGTTTGTATTCCTTTAAAATTCCTGTTCGTACTACGACTGCATCCCATCAGTCTACACTCCAGTTAGAATATTTACGTTTAAATGTGTGTCAAGTCTTACAGCTGATCCGAGGTCAGTCCTGGCCTTGTTCAGTTTGCGTTTCATCTCCGCTATCAGGGTCTGAACCTCCTCCACCTTCGTCTTGTACGTCTGCTGTTGTCTTTTGATGCTCTCCGCTGACTCAGCGATGTTTTGGATGTCCTGTCCGTCCTCCAGCTGACTCCTGCTGATGGACGCCAGACGACCCTGCAGGTTCTTCTCCAGTCCTATTGGAAACAGGAGGCGTGACGTCACACGCATGTAACTTCATCTAAGATGTGAAACATTCTCCACAGCTTACTTGAAGCACAAACCAGCTCTGAAGTGTTTTCACCCTGCCATTCCACTAAATGTCCACTAGATGGTGCTAGAAAACCCTGACTGTTAAATGGGAAAACACACAACTTCTCTCCATAAATAAAAAGTCAATACTACGAGTTCAGATAGCTGACCTTCGTCTGATGTCAGTCTCATTCATCATTTTGAATATTACTGCTGCATCAGGAAAAGTTCATGGCTTAAAAAGTTTTGGGCCCCTTGGCCTCATTACATTCCAGTTCACATTTCCTGACTCTGGTGAGTGATGAAGAATGAATCCCTGATGCTGTAAAAGAAGCACTGTCCTACCTGAGAGCTGCTCGGTTTCGTCCTGCAGGTTGTTCACCAGCTCCTCGGTGGCTCTCAGAACAGCCTCAATCTCAGCACCGTTGGCTGGTTTGAAACCTCCGTCCGTGTCTGAGAACAGGGTCTCCAGCTCCCTTAGCCTGGCAGAGTAAGCCTCCATCTGAAACACAAGAAAGGAATTTACAAACTGTCTCCACCTGCTGCCATCAGTGAGACGCAAACTGTAAAACGCTTTGTATTAAAGCCCTATAAGCTGTCCTTTTACAGTGTTATTATTACTGGGAGAAATTATGGCCTACACCCCCCTGCTTTATTACCCAAGGTGTAAGGGGTGGGATGGCGCAATGGTTAAGACGCCCGCCTTGGATGTGAGAGACCCGGGTTCAATCCCCACTGTGTCCCTGAGCAAGACACTTAACCCCTACTTGCTCCAGAGGCGTGCGACCTCTGACATGTACAGCAATTGTAAGTCGCTTTGGATAAAAGCGTCAGCTAAAATGAATAAATGTAAATGTAAATGTAATAAAGCAGACCTGTCCCACAATTTTAGATACACTGTCTGTATGTGATGTAAAGTGCATTACAGTAGTCCAGACGAGTTGAGATAAAAGCATGAATCACATGATCAAAGTACTTACGAGATAAAGAAGGTTTGATTTTAGATAAAAGCGTCAGGTGATAAAAACTGGATTTAACAACATTATTTATCTGTTTATCAAGTTTAAAACCATTGTCTATTTTCACACCCAGATTCGTCACTACGGGTTTTGCATATTGTTGCAGGTAGCCCAGGTCAACAGAAAGGATATCACCGACCAGAATGGGTCCAAACACAATTACTTCAGTTTGATCTTCATTTAGATGTAAAAAGTTAGAAGCCATCCAGGCCTTGATATCTTTTAACCACTCTAGTAGAGGCACGAGGGAGTTTTCACCTCTGTTGAGGGGCATATATATTTGGGAGTCATCCGCATAGAAGTGATAGGAGATGCCATGCTTCCTAAGGGGGGGGGGGGGGGTATAGGGAAAAGAGAAGTGGTCCAAGAATTGAGCCCTGTGGAACACCACAAAGAAGGGGGGCAGTAGATGAACTAATGAAGATGAAGGACTTTTACCAGATGAACGGTAAAAGTAGGCCTTGTATAAAAAACAGAAAGGTAAGAGTAAGGAGTTTGGAACCCTTTGTGAAACAAAAAGTTTCATAACATAATTATTTTAACCTAAACGATGATCTTTTACCTAACCTAACCAAGTAGTTTTGATGCCTAAAACTAAAAAATGTGCGATGTTTCACTTATGTTGCAATAAACCAAATCATCCTTTAAATAAAATAAAATAAACCAATGCGTTCTCATCTCTTCCAGACAGCGTGACAAAGCGTTATGTTATGCAGCGTCTGTATGAAACGCTACCATTTGCTACGTCGCAGCAACGCAAAGGAGGCTAACTCCACAGCTGTGCACATCGGCAGAGACATTTTTAGAGGAGAAGCGCCACACAATCACATTCTCAATAAAACTCTATGGGGAAAGCCTGTAATGGTAAAGGTAATCCGGGAGCGTCCCATGGAGACGCACCCAGATGCTAAAGGTACCCATCCATCCATCCATCGTCAACCGCTTATCCGCTTAATTGTGTTTAATCTTTTGTCTTTAATCATGAAAAACAGCTCTAAACCAGAGTTCATAGTTACAAAGTGTCTTCATTCAAATAAACAGGACATGAAGCAGAGTTTTCTCAGCTGTACCTTTGACTTGATGGGGGCGAAACAGGCGGGACAGTTGGAGTGTTGGCACCTCAGACCCTCAAAGCCCGGTCTGCACCGACAGCGACCCGAATCATCACACTGTCCGGACTCTGAGCCCTGAACGTCACAGTTACACGCTGGTCCATAAAACAAGAGCGGAAACGAGCGTTAACAAGCTTCATGTTCACAGAGTTCAGCTCAACATCAGCCTGAGGGCTCAGGTTTCACAGGTCTCTGTACGTTTTATACAAAAGTTATTACAGTGGTCGTAGGAAAATGTTGGGTGACTTCCTCAGAAGGTTAAAATCAATAGCAATATCCGAGAGACTCCTTGAGTCTGACTGCCTGGTGGGGAAACTCAGCTATTTCAGCTCAGTGGGGTCGTTGACAAGATGATCAATACCGAGGTATCGATGGGGTGCTGCTCAAAATGAACCAAATTCATCCTAAATGCTGAACATTTCTTATCTTTGTGGTAATTTTAAATCTTAAATAAAGCTGCCATTCTGTGGGAGACAGTAAAATGATGAAAGCATGTCTGGAGCCAGCAATTTAAATTTGAGGATGTCAAACTTCGATAGAATAAATTGCTTTCATTATTACCTTGTTATTTTACATTATTAGCTTAAATTGTGTAAGAAATCTGCAAGATTTCTCATTATTCAACTGGTAATTCTTGTTGACTTTTCTTGTCTGTGAAGTGTTAAAAACTTGATCTAATTTTCTAAACCAGGGGTGGCCTAACCTTTTTGATTGTGGGTCATTTACAGAAAAACATTTTTAAAAAGTCACAGACTAAATTCTGACATTTTCAGCACTCACTCACTGTTGGTGGCACCTCCAGTGTTCAAACTATAACGTTCAATGTACATCCAGTGCAGTTTATTAGAAATACGATCAAGCCACATTCTTGTTCACCGTTCACAGTAGTTTGGCTAACTGTTCTCTAAACTAGTGATTTTTAGTTCCCAGGATCTAAGTGATGTTTTTAAAGCACAGACACGATGATTTTTTTCATTTACAATATAAAGCAGAAAGAATCTCACATCAGAGAACCTGAACACATTTTCACTTGAGTAGTAGATAAGAGACATTAGTAGATAAATGGATAACTGTTACTTAGAAAACAGCCCCAGGAGCGTCCTGACTGAGACGTGGTTCTTACGTTTGCAGGCGTCGGTGGCTCGGCTGTGGTAGAAACCTCGCACACAGGCCTCGCAGCTCCGGCCTTTCGTGTTGTTCACACACTTCAGACACTCGCCGCTGCTTCGATCGCAACTTCCCGCCACGTTGACGTCAATGTGGCCGTTACATTGGCAGGGCCTGCAGGGTCGCTGCACACCGGCGCCCCCTGCAGGAGAGCCATAAAAACCCTCCTGACAGACGTCGCAGCGAGGACCTGAGGGGAGATACAGACGGATATTACCAAAGTGTTGAGACTTACAATAATGTGAGTGAGCATAATGAATACTCTTTGATTACTGCACCTAATTACATCTTCCATAACAACAAACAAATTATTTAAAAGATACCATTTATAATTTGTACAGAGGTTCCTCAGATTGGAACATGAGAGGAACCCAAAAGAGCCTTCAAAGATATTTTTTGCTTTAGTAAGTGTTCATGTGTATTTGTGTGAACCAATGGAGCTGATGGGAATCCTCTTAACAGACAATAAATAATAAAATATTAATTTGGACACAATGACTTTAGAAACTGTTTTTGTGTGTTATCACTACATTTCATGTGCTTTTACATACCTTGATTTACATAATTTTATATTTTCATACATCATGTATGGAGGCAAGAAGAAATGTTACTTCCAACCAAGGGGGTAGGCCAGATGTTAAGCAAGATGTAAAGTCCAAGAAAGAGCAATGCCCAAGGTATCAGTGCTATTTCACATGTTTTAAAACAGCCCTGTGGGTTTTTGAAGATTTATCTACCAGAATAAACTACTGGGATGTAAATGTTTCAGTAATACATACAAACTGGGGAAGTGATGACCTAACAGATCAGCCAGAACAATCAGACAGTTATCTCAGAATACCTACCTGTGGTTCCAGTTGGACAGCGGTCACATCGGGGCTCCAGTGAACCGGCAGCCAGCGAGCAGGACACTCCGTCCGCACAGGGACACTTCACACAGGAATGAGGCTGCCAGGGGTCTCGGTAAAACCCCTCAGAGCAGCTCTGCTCTCCGGGCGTTTCGTCAGCAGAGTAACAGTCTCCGGTCTGCGGGTCGCAGCTGCCTCCTCTGCAGCTGCAGGGTTCGCAGGGGCTGAAGGCTCCGTCTGCAGGGATCCTGCGTCTGAAACCAGCTGAGCATCGCTCGCAGAACTCACCATCGTATCCCAGCGGGCAGTTGCAGGTCTGGACCCAGCGGGCCGGGACACCTTCTCCACGTCGCGCCGACACCAGCTGCACATTATTGAGGTAACCGCGTCCTGAAAAAGGCAAAGAAGTTCAACGCAAGAAAGATCAAAATCATCCTCCAAATATTCAGCAGCAAACTCTTGATCTTTGCTTTTTCTACCAAAGATTTTACTTTTATGGAGGAACTGTGTGTGATTGCTGAGAGCTGGAAGTGTTTGCTTGACAATGTGTAAAAAAGAAGCAGCTGAACAACGTGAATTCTAAAAAAAAAATAGCGTTACGAGTTCTCTGAAAGTTTTAAAGGAAGCAGGCCTACAGTAAGAGAGAGAGGGAAACAACTGGAGAAGAAAGAATGGAAGTAAAAGAAGGCTCACCATTTTCGCCGAACGTTGCCCGGATCTTGATGGCGGTGAGGTTCTGGAGGAGCGTCTGGAACTGGAGGGAAGAGAGCTGAGGCCTCCATTTGCTGCCGAGCTGCTCATCCAGTCTGTTCATCAGACAGAAGATTTAATGCTTTACAACATCGGCTGAGACATTTAGCTGCTACAGTTTTGTAGGCGCCCTACATGTACAAGATGTTTGCTTTAAGCAGTTTGGAGAACCAGGCGGGCTGGTGGGGTGCATCATGTCAGCACATAGACTTTGATGGGCAAAGTTTTAAGTCTCTGCTGGTTGATTTTCTGACCTGAAACTGTAGTTGATCTTCTTTCCACAGGGGACGATGGATCGCAGGTCACCGAGCGAGGCGCTGACTCTTAGACCGCCACCTTCCAGGATCACGTCATTGGTGGACGGGTGTCGGACGCCGCGGTCCAGACGCAGTGAGAAGGAAAAGTTCTGACCATAACTCAGCAACTGATTCCCCAGGTAAGGAGCTGAGGGAGGGGAGAGAGACACCTGGTCAGGGAAGGAGGAGATGAGGAAACAAGAGGAGAAGGAAAGAAAGAAGGAGATATGAGGAGAGGAAAAGGAGACATTGAGAGGGGATGAGGAGGAAAGGGAAAGGAAAGAAGGAGATGTGGACAAGAGGAGATGAAAGTAACGACAGGAAAGGAAGGGAAAGAAAAGGAAAAGAGGACGAGCAGACGAAGGAGCAGAAGATAGAGGGAAGGTAAAGGAGGCGGGGTTTGTTCTCACCTGGGGCGTACAGGTAAACCGGCAGGCTGTTTTTGGAGATCACCTCCAGGTCCTGGTGTTTTGGTGACCAGCGAAAGTGTACATCGTCGGGGGTGACGCCCTGCGCTGTCGCCGTCCTCCAACCGTCCGGACCTGAAATTAAACCCACAATCCACTGTTAGCTACTGAGACTGTTCGGGAAGTCAGATTGTTCTTCTGTTGTGAAGTGGAGAGGCGAAAGGTTACCATCGGCGAAGGTGGAGGTGATTTTGTAGATGGAGTAATCAAATTGTGGAGAACACCTGCTGCTGTGGCCGTAACAGAAACACAGCAAACTCCCAGAATCCTGTCTGGGCTGACGTCTGAAAAACAGAACGAGGGGCAGTTTTAACCTACTAATCAAATATTTGAGTGCTTTAAAATACTAGTTCTGGAAAATGTCGGTTTAAGTCCAGTAATTAAAGAGACGCTGATTATTTTAAGGATTCTGTGTTTCTTCACCTTTGCGAGCAGCCGTCCGGTCCGATCGGTCCGTCTGGGCAACGGTCGCATTTTTCTCCTGTGACGCCTTCTTTGCAGCTACAGCGCCCCCTGCTGTCACACGATGCACTGACAGAACCTGGAGGGAAGCAACGAGTAGAAACGTCCAACATTTACTTATAAAACTTTCTCCTTTTTAAAACATTGGGAGTGTCTCAAAGGTTCAGTGTGGAAATTTTAGTGCCATCTAGTGGTGAGGGTTGTGAATTGCAACCAACAGCTCACGGTGCATTCAAGTGCTCCTCTGAGGACGACTACTACTACTACTACTACTGCCGCTACTTCTTCCTCCTTCTTTGTACGTTTTCAACGTAGAGTTGAATCGTGCTCTGTAGAGCAGTTTGGGCTACTGTAGAAACACAGATGACGTCCATGTAAGAGGACGCACAGTGTATGTAGAAGGAAATGTCTCATTCTAGGGTAATAAAACCATTAAGTAAGGTCTTTATACACCACTGAGAACATAGTTACGGATATTATATTGCATTTTGGTCGGTGTATCTTGCTAAATATTACACACTGAACCTTTAAGGAAAGGTATATGTTGTTGTGTCTCACCTGCGGGGTTACAGAGGCAGGGTGTGCAGCTCAGTCCCGCCCCCTCCAGGTAGAAGCCGTCCTTGCAGCGCTCACAGTGGCGGCCCTCTGTGTTTCCCTGACAGTCGACGCAGTGCAGGCCCTGGGCGTCCCGAAGGCAGTACGGAGATCTCCCATTGCAGTCGCAACGCACCGTCGCTGCAGGATGAGATGGGGGGTGAAAGTCAATGGTATGTTAATTTTTTAAATATCATTTATGTTTGCAGAAACTGAGTTCTGTCCATTATTTTATAATCTAGTCTCAAAATCCATCTGTCTTGCTGTCTGTTGTTTGAACAGGGATAATTCAATAGTTGCTGGATATTGGTAGCGACGTGTCCCAACTGAAATCTATGCCCTTGCTTTAAGCTAAATAATATGGTTATATAGTTGTACAATGTTAAAATGCTAGTAATGTTGTTGGTGTTTAAACACAACACAAATAAAACGTAAATGTCTGAGCGTTCCATATCATGACGGCCTTGGACATTAGTACGTATCTCAAGTTGCGGGTGTTGCTGGTTCTGGAGCTGTGGAGTCTGGATCTGTTGTTGGGAGTCTCCTGCTGCCCCCGTGTTCCTGCTCGA
>JAPMOB010219878.1:4272-25463 GCA_029875015.1 Lepomis gibbosus | reverse complement strand
GAAAAAAACGCTCAGCGCTTGGCGCCCAGCGCGAAAAAGACGCTCAGCGCCTCGTCACGCTCCTGGCGTTTTTAGCAGCTCGGAAATACACGGCGCTCCCATTGGAATGAATACAAAAAAGACGCTGGCGTCAGAAAAAAACGCTTTGGTGGACACGGGGCCTAATAAGCTTTTTCAACAGCGCTGGTTAAATTTACACAGCAGCGAGGGTATGAGTCGGCTCTAGCCTGACAGGTCGCCATGGTAACGACTTGTCAATCAAAGATAACCCCGCCCTGAAATATTCTCTGCTTTGTGGTCTATTTTAAAATAAACGGGACCTTAAATTACTAAATGAACATCATGCTGTGTTGAACAAGACTTGAAACTAGCGACTGAGACCATAAACTCATCAGGAAAGTGTTTACTGGGGTAATTATTCAGCTGAGAAGGAGAAACATTTTATTATTATTTCTAATGGAGCCGGACTTCTTTTTGCAACCCTGCTAGATTTTCAATAGAATGCAGCTTTCTGGGACTTCCGCATCAGCTTCATGTTGTAGACCGGAAGCTTCCTGCTTGGTTTCACCCCAATAAAATTCTCCTCATTTTTTGTTTTTAGTTGATTTTAACTTTCTGTGAATTTACTAAAGAAACATTATCTTGTGGGTTCTTCTTCTATGTGTTGTGTTTCAGCTCTGGTTTCAGCTTATGGTTTTGAAATGTAGCAGCACTAACTCAAAGGAGGGTGACAGGGTGGGGAGAGAAGCTTTATCTCACCTCCTGGATGGGTCCTCCAGCTGTCATGTAAGTGACACGGTACTTGTCGACGGGGCTGCCGGGTGCCGTCCAGGTGGCACGGAAGGAGTAGTGGCCCACCTCCGAGGTCACCAGGTCGGTGGGCGCCTCCAGTTCAACTCCTGAAAAGTGAGGAACAAAAGCTGGAATATGATCCGACATGCCAAGTATTTCACACCATGAACCCTGCCACCACAAATCTGTCCTCGTCGCTTGCGCTCCACCGACAGCGACGCTGTTGGCCCCACCGTATATTTCATCTCTTCTGACAAATGCTTTCTTTAAAAAATGCTTTTCTCCGGCTGTGCTGTAAATCATTTTTGTATTTCCTCTTAAAACTGATTTACAGACAGACAAAGTATTTCCAATGTGAAAGTTTCCATCAGACGCTTTGAGTCTGTGTTGCAACATCTTTGGATGGTCTGAAATAATTGATGTTGTCAGGCAGAATTAAGTCAAATTTATTCATCTGCATTTTTGGATCTGATCTTCTGTTATTCTATTTTTAAGAGTAGAATTGACTTGCGAATAATAGAACGCTTTGTTCTCATCTGGAGAGTACAATGACTGCATAATTTGTACTTACTTGTCAACAGCCATCAGTTTCATCAATCAAACAGGGTAAAAGCAGCTGCACCAAGGCAGTGTAATATGGCTGATATTTATGCCTTTACTTTAACTAAAGGTTTATGTCGTCCTTCGTTCATGCCCTCCAGCACCCGTTAAACCAAATGAAAGACTGGAGTAAGATTTCAAAAATAGATGCTTGTCAGGCTTTGTAAATTCTGGAAAAAGTACAACTTTCTGTGTTATGATAATATTAGTGAAACTGGTGTGAGGTGTGAGTTCTCAGAGACTCGTGATGACACAGCATTGTTTATTGAGACTCGACCGCGGAGATCTGAGCATCGGTTTACAGAGTGTAACACCCTGCAAAGTCAACACCAAAAACCTGAAGAAGCCTTCTTTGGCCCACAGTTTCTCTTCTCTTTCTCTCTCTCTCTTTCTCTCGTGTCATGTTTTCCCCTACCTGTTCATCTTTAACTTGCCTAAATCTGAACAGCCAATCAGCTTAATGTTTAGATCCACCAGCACATTACCTACGACATGTTGAAATCTAATGGTGTCATGTATTTGCTTCCCAATCTGAGTAAAGGAGTCTGTAAACATAAGACTCCAAGAGAACAGCATTATCTCCAAGCCTGGAGCCTGAGCCACAGCGTCTCCCTTATCAGTCCAGATGTCGCCACCCTGACAGGTAGAGAGCCAGGGAGAACAGGAAGTTTCAGGGGTCAGCTAGTGACCCTAACCTGTACCTGAACCATATTTTACCCAATACCTGAAAAGAAGTTTCCCCTACCCTCTAATGTTTCTGACCTCCTCTACCTGTAAGAACTAGGAGGTGTAAATCTGACTCAGCGGATGGAATTACAGCTGTGAGCAGTAGCAGCCAAACTTGCCGCGGGGGCCATTAGCTCAGTCTGTGGGAACCAGAGGGTCGTCAGTTCAAGTCCAGAATGGACCATTGTCAAAGGTGCCGCTAAACCCTGAGCCCCTGTGCATATTACTGTGTCTTTAAAGTAAATTTTCATTATCAATCTTCATTTTGAGCGAAGGAGTTCACAGAGAGAAAACATGTCTTCAAAATGCACAGGAAGAGACACAAATCTCAAACAATTCAACCTCACATTCAGGTAGTTTCATATTTCAGGGTTTGTTTTTAGAGCCACAGTCACAAAAATACTTCTGCAATCACTTTAGATGAAGTTGCAACATGACAGAAAGTTTGCTGCACTTGTATTCATTGACAAATGACCATTTGTGGTTGAAATGTTGTCAAGTCCATGCAGAATTAAAGAGCTCGAAACAAGACAGCAGTGTGCGGGTCCTTTTTCCATGAAGGCAAAATGTTTGTCAAAGGATATAAATCAGGTATGGAGCATCTGAAACAAATTACCCAACAGTCAGTTCTATTTAATTTGTTCCACAGCGGTTTCTTCTGGAAAAAAATATTGTCATTCATTCATACCTGTTACGAAATCACTACAGTATTATTTTTTAAATGTGAAATTGTTCGTCCATAGAAACGGAGACATATTTTCTTACCTATTAGATTAATAGACAAGATTGACCAGCAAAGACGTCTAACTGTCAGAATACAAACTTTCTTCACCCACCCGTTTTGACGATTTAATGAAAGCTACATGTGACACTTTTCCTACCTGGGCCCTTGACGCTGTTACACAGGTTGTCAGAGAGGGCGTCAACGATGTCCAGCAGGAACTTGAAGTCGTTGACGTTGTACATGTGAATTTCATCGGGATCGGTGGCGATGGACCTCAACTCGTTCTCATCGGCGTTCTTCACACCTGAGAGAAAAAAGTACTGTCACAACTGTGCCAAAAACAATGAGACTATAGTGTCTTTATCTGGTTTATAATGTCTTGCCAAAATGACACATATCCCAATCATCTAATGCGACAAGGACTAAAATTGTTTCTGTTTTCTAAACTTAACTAATCCCATGGATTAGAAATTGTGCGTCCTTTGCATTCAAATGTATAAACTGCACATTACTGCTGAGCATTTCCTAAACTTTATTTCCAAGCAGCTTTGCAATTCATGTTAGTACACTTTGACAATCAACTTAAAGAGACTTTAAACTTTTCTGATTTGATTTTAATAAAATAATTGATTTAATTTAACACTGCTTAAATGCAGGAAATCAACTGAAGATCTTGAACAATTTTAGGATATGTAGGTAGCTAAATCATGCAAAATCTGTGGTGTGGTCCTCTAATTGTGCATGTCAACGCTCATCATCGCTTCCTCAAACTGAAAGTCACTCACCGACTGCGTAGAGCTCGATGCCGCTGTCTCTCAGGTCCTGCGAGCTGAAGACGATTTCATCCTGGGACTTTCCGTCAGTGATCAGGACTCCAATTTTGCGTGCGTCGGGACGCAACCCTACGTTGGGTTTGAAGTTGTTCTGAAGGATGTACCTCAGAGCCATTCCTGTGTGACAGGAGCAAAGAGTTTCACAAGGCATTGAGACTGTCGATCAGGGCAAAATATCTCCTAACTGTTCCAGGACAAAGCCCACCCATCTCCAAATAAGCACACCAACAAAATCTTCAAATCACAGCAAGAACATTAATCATCAGAGCTCAGCTGTAATGTAGGATTACTTTATATTGGGTTTTAATTTGTTTGGGGTTTTCTCTCCCTCTCTGAGCCGCTGTGTGTGACTGTGTATTTGGGCGGGGCTATTTCTCCAGGCACCTGGCTCTCCTCCACACCTGCTGGCAACTCCCTCGTCACCAACCTGCTGATAAGCTCTTATCTCCAGACAGCCGACGTTCGCTTGTTTTACATCTACTGTGAGAGCAGTTCTTTGGGCCACTTGTGTTTTTTTTGGAAACCAACTAATCCCTTGTGACTCCACAGCCATGTGCCTTCCACCCTGTCAGCCACACCGTGCTGCCACAGCTTGCCAGTTGCCACAGCTGTGCCCGCAAACTTCAGACTACTACAACTCCATCTCAGTTTGTTAATAAAATCCTTTTGTTGCATTTTAAGAACAAGGTTGTGTCTGCTCGTGGGTCTGCACCAAACTACAACATCAATAGTACAAAGTTAAACTGTATTGATAACAATCAGAAGTTGTGTTTTAGCAATATTTTGGCAGATTTGGGTGAAAATACGTTCCTTTATCTGTCTTTTAATTATTTTCTCGTCGGGTCTCTTTGTGTCTTTGTGCCTGGTTTTAAGGTTGGTTTGTTGTTTGTTGTCCTGCCTCTTCTGTCTCCTTTATTTTCTTTTATTTAATCCCAGTACCCTTTTCCCACAGAAGGCGTTGTCTCCTGCCAGGCTGTTATTATAAATAAGAAACTGTTCTTAATGAACCTGCCTGGTAAAATAAAGGTATTAAAAAAAACTTCAAACTCTTTGAGCAATAACACTTTGGTCTTCTTCAGCTATTAATGGATCCAAATAAAGAACGTAAATACATTTAGATCCCAAACTGGGGGTCTGGAGCAGTTTGAACCTGGTGTGGACTGGACAATGTGCTGTTAAATCACCTGTCATGGTGTTGCCTCCTTTGTATGGCAGGTTGGCAACAGCGTTCATCAGGGACTCCTTGGTCGGGTGGGCGTTCAGGTGCCACTCGGTCTTTGGGTCTCCACTGTACTGAGCCAAACCTGCAGAAAACACAATCACGATAAGGCATCCAGTAATAAAAAGTCAAAGTAATTACAGTAGTAGAATAAGTAGTTGTATCAATAGAAGAGCGGCAGCAACAGTATTCAGAGCAGCATAGAAGTACTAAAAGAAGTTATGGCAGTATTACATAACAAAATTAGCAGCAGCTATAAAAACACGTGGCAGTAACAGTGGTGGAATGAGTAGTTGTACAGGGTGTATTAGTAGAACACAAGTAGCTAACAGCATTTTTAGTAGCATTTAAAGTAATGGTAGAAGTAGTGATAGCAGTGGGAACAGCAGTACTTGCAGTAGCTGTAAACACACTGGCAGAATCAGAATGAGGCGATGAGTTTTTGTAGTAGTAATAGTACTAAAAGCAGTTATAGTAATTGTTATATTGTTAGTTACAGCAGTTGTACAAGTGAATACCTTAACAGTATTAGTGTTAACAGTAGTACTGGTTGTAGAAGTAGTGGCAAAGGTGGAAAATTAGAATACATCAATCTTTAAGAGTGTTAGTGATCAACATAAGCAGTAGTACAGGTATTAATTAATGCCGTGAGCGCAGCAGTGGTATGAATAGTAATAATATTTGAGTGAAAATATTACCAATCTGGACTCTTTCAGGGCCGATGTCGAACACGCTGACCATGCGAGCGATGAAGTTGCGGATGGTTTTGAAGTTGATGCGCCCGATGCTCCAGGAGCCGTCGACCAGCAGCACGATGTCGGCCTTCGCTGCGGTCTTACACTGATTGTCTGCAGAGAGACGGCGAGGGTGAGCGAGACACCCGGCACACCACAGACACCCGAGAGTGTCCGTTTTTAGATTTAAATTAACCGAAAAAAACGTGTGTGGGGAAGGTGTGAAAACAGTGAGAGGAAATTTGGTGGGATGCATCAGGGAAGAGAGAGAAGTGAGGATGAGGACTACATCACAAAACTCTCACAATCACAATTTATACAGCAGAATGTTTTACACGGTATTATGTAACACAGATAATTCACACTCTAACATGTTGTTTAACAGCTGCCATTTCTGGATTAACTGCTCTTTCTCTCTGGGCCTTTTATTTTCTCGCTCTCTTCCAGCAGAGCGAGTCGTTTGGGTTTTTACATCCAGCGGCGAATCAGCCCCTGGTCTTTCCTGGCTGACACTCAGGCTGTCCCCTCCAGCAGCAGGAGTTAGCCTCTCTGACACTGTGATATACGAGGCCTCCTGTTCCCCAAAGTTACTGCACATTCCTGTCCCAGGCACCTGTAGGGGTGAAAAATGGACCGCTCGTCCTCTTTTTCTAGGACGACGCGGCCCGGCCGGTGCCAAGGCTTAATGACAGGGCCCCTGTGTGTGCAATTGAAAACAGGTTAGGAGACAATCGATTTAAATATTTTTGTTCTTTTTCAGCAGGCTGCAGAAACAGATGCTTGGAGCTAAGAGGAACTGAGTCGGACTGTTTGAGTTAAACCACCGCCGGTAAACAACATGCTCGTGTGTCCCTCTGACATCCATTAATAAAAACAGATGTCATAAACAGAGGCAGCATTAAGAGGCATCTAATATGCTGCAGACGACAGCTGGATCCAGTGTCTCTGAGTCTCTGAGAATAAATATCCAGCTCAGTCTGACTATAGTAGCACATAAATCACTGGTGTCCTGCAGAAACCTGCAGCAATTCTGACTTTTGTTGTTGCACTCAGGCCGGTGTCTGAGGATGCTTTAAACCCCGAAATGAAATGACGTTTCAATCCAAAGTCAAAATGCAAATCTGTTTGTTCAGTGAGGTTTTGCTTTTTAAAGGGTTTTTTAGAGGGAACTTAGTTGACATTATTGGTTACGTTGATAATCTATGTTCTTACATAAACCAGTGGTCGGCAATACGTGGCCCGCGGACCAGAACCGGCCCGCCAGCAATAATATCTTTGATAGCACAAAAATAAAAAATAAATAAAATGATAGTGGCTGGTGCTGACATAGATCTCAGTCATGACAGCTGCAGTTACTCACACAATCACTTCCTCTTGAGTGATTGTGCTTCCAAAATAAAAGCGCCAGAATGTTTTTTGCAGCATTGCTTTATGTGGAGTTTATTGAAAGCTTTACTTTAAAGAGTTCTAAAGGACATTCAAAAGAGTCTCTGGCTTGCTTGACACACCTCTGAAAAAGCAGTCAGTAAACGTGTGATTGGATTCCCCTGAATTTCCTCAGCGTCCATAGGTTTATGAATGCAGATCAAACGCCGGGACGCGCACTGCAGCACAAGCTTTATTGTGAGCATGTGCTAAAATGTCTTTGTAATCAATTTACTTAACAAGGAAGAAAAAAATATCCACAGTTATTCGGAATTGATCTCACAAGCTTCCTGACAGGAGTCCTAAACAGTACAGACTGAGCTAAACCTACACATGAGTATAAAAGGATTTGAAATAATTTGCCTTTATCCTGGCTCGCCATGTAAAAAAAAAAAATTAAATAAAAATATGCCCGATGGCAGACTTGCTAATCCCTGATCCCTGATCCCTGAGGGCGCTCCAGACTTTTTTAAGTGAAAGCGAGTTGTGTGTAATGTCGGAATGTTATGCACTGTAGTTCACTCCTTGAAAAAGAGTAACTTTATAAAACAAGATCCACTTACTAGCATTACTAGCAACAGTAAGCATGATGAGCATCCATTTTGAGACAGATGAGTATCATTTAATTAAGAGTATTATGGATGAAACCATCAATAGATCTGTCCCCATGGCAACTGAGCAAATTCCACCTGTTGATGAAGACCATGTGATTGGGTCGAATGCTGGACAAAGCTACTAAGTGGACCACGAGTGTATTTATGTCTTTTATACTTTAGAATATGAGAGTTTATGTTGCTTACATATGATAATAATAAGAGTGAAGGAAAAATAACTTATGCCTTGTTTGTTGATGCCTCAGGTCATAGTTTCATTTTGCATAAATCTGTCCACTAATATAAAAACATTATGTAAATTCTAACAAGGTATCCTTTAATGCGTTTGACCCTGTATTCAGTCAAAAACATTTAAACAGTCATGGTAACCAAGCTAACGCCATCAACACTTCCAACGGTGGTTAACTTGCTCAAAAATCTTAAAAACACGACCTTTCCAGACAATGTCGAACAAAATGTCACTGGAAACGAGTAGAATTTTCTCACTTCACGGTCAAGTTTTTCACACTTTGTTTCAAATATGAACATTTTAAAAGGAATAAAGCATTTAATGACCTGTAAAAAATAACGTTTTTGCAGCCTGTGAAGGCCGCCGCGAAGCAGCTCTGCCAGACCATATGGACCTGTCAGAAAGTCTGGACTAAAGCCTCCACTAAGCAGACCGCCATGTGAGAGCTGCAGTTTAATATATGAGGATCTCTGAGTGGAACCTCGGTGGAACATCCTGGCCCGTTCCCTGCTCGGTGGGCAGTCGGTCACCGTGTCTGCTCCCCATTACAGCAGGAATTTCTGCCCAGGGTCAGCACCTCCTCGGGGTCTTGTGAGAAGCATAACATTTTCCTAACTGCATACATCCCCGGCGGCAGCTAGCTCTCTGTATCATAAAAAAAGTCTTTAATTGCAAGCAGAGCCCCTTTTCCACGCTTCGTACAACATAAAAATGGGAAATATCTACTTTTGCATGACTAAAAAAAAACATTTGGGCAGCAGATACTGAGTTCAATACTTACTCATCTGGGAGCTAATGAAGATATATGTTTGTACCGACACAATTAAAAAGTCAGCACATCGAGGGGTGGCTGCTCATACAATGGCAAATATGTAGCACGTGTGGTGGTCAGGGAACTTGTCCAAATGGCCAATTTATAAATGTAAGTGTCAACACTATAGCGCACGGCTCTCAAACGGCATGTCATTTCGCTCCAGATCACACTCCGAATGAGATATGAGATCGGCGAGGTGACGCGAGCCAAGCAGCTCAAAATTATTTGTACTAATCATAATCATCTGCGTCGGATTTCAGTCTGCGATTCCAAAGCGACTTTGATATTAATTCCCTTCGACAACAAATAATTCAACATTCTGGCACCAATCTTTGCGGCATTTCGAAGTCAGAACACTGCGGTTCTGAAAAGACTTGGATCAGAGAGCGTCTGGTTTGCAGGCCTGCTCTTTTAGGGCTGCTAATTGTGTGCAGGTTGTAGTGTGATGGAGTTATCAGCTTTTACCAGAAGGATCGAGAGGGGGAGGCTCAGAAGCGTCGATGAGAGTCGTTTTCTCTTTTCCAGCCAGAGGCATACTCTCCCCTCCGTCAAACATCCCAAACACTGCAACAGAGTATGTTGTTCCCGCCCTAAGGGAAAAAGGAAATGACATAAACCTTTACAGCCGTCGTCCAATTTAGAAGATTTTCAGGCTAATGAGATGTGCACAATTTGAATAAAGCAGGTCCTGGGCTTTCAAATTACTGTCTGTAACTTGTAAAGGCCAAAAAAATGTGTATCTCCCCATGACCTTCATTCCAAGGTTAGACATCCATAGTTTGAAAAAAGTTCTTACAAAATCTTTATGTTTTAACAGATGGTAAAACAGGTCCATCTTATCTACCGTACTTTAAAGACTAAATGGTTCTGATCTCTTTTAAAATCAGATATTATAATGTGAATCACATTCAGCAAGCTAGCTGCAAAACAATAAAATTATGTTAGTGTTAACCTGAAAAGACCAAATGTTTTGAATATATTATCCATGGAATTGATGCCTTAGCAAGATTGTCAACTGTTTGTTTGTTTTGCTAGAGTGTTGAGGAATGGTTGGTAGGGCATCTCTCGGTGGTTGCCATGAGGCTAACAGATTTCATCCTCACGTGCTCAGACAGGATCATGGTGAGGTGGTTACCACTAGAGTGTTTAGGGTGTTTCCTATCATGTTCCACACCAGTAACTTCCAATCTAGGGGTACTTGTACCCCAGCGGGTGAGAATGCAAAGTATCCCGACTAATTTTAAAAGATACTATTTATTATTTTATTAAAATAATATATCCACATATTAAGGCAGCTGTGGCCTGTGGACTGTGGCCAAAACGAGACATTTGAAGGCAGCATCATGGGTTTTGGAAAACAAGGACTGACATTTTTCACCATTTTTGGACATTTGTTTTCACCATTCAGTTAAACATCAGTGAAAATAATCATTACTTAAAGCCCTACAAATGATTAGCCAACAAAAGTCATGGTTAAATAGTTGGAACATCAGCTTTGTTTGGTAGTAGTATAGCTGATCAAACCAACCTTAAGATTGAAGGAAGCAGTCTTCTTCTTTTAATCTCTTGTATTTATTGTTGCCCTCTATTTTGAACTCTCTAAGACATAAAATCCCTGAGAATACTTAAATATCTAATAGTTAGTAAAGCTTACCTGAGCTCCTCTAGAACGACCGTGTTATCGTAGGGACCAACCTGGAGTTCCCCCAGGTCAATATCATTCCCAGTGGGGTGAAAGGTCACTTTGTAGCCCTTAACATTTCCAGGTGCATGATCCCAGGTGACTCTGAAACTGTTCCTGGTGGGCTCTGAGGTCTGAAGGTTCCTGGGAGCCTTGTAAGGCGACACTGAAATAGAAGATCCCGGGCAAAACTTCAGGACAAACTTGCGCAGAATAAAAGTTTAACACAACTCCAACTCCTGGCAAAGGTTTTGAAGATCAGCCACACCACATTCAAGCCAGTTTCTCATCAGTCCATAATACAATACCTTGAACCCGGTGTCATTTGTTAAAAAAGCCCAGTGTCATGCTGTGTGTTAGTAATGGTAGCGCGTGATTGAGCACGTGTTTAACTGTGATTTCACTGGTGAAAAGACACTGCTTCTTCGCAGCGCAGCAGCACCTGTGGTGTGAAAAATACCCATCCTGACAAGTCGTTTAAACTTGAATTCAATCCTAAAATCTTGATTTTTATGGTGGAACAATGGGGGGAAAAATTGCAACTTGGACGAGAGAGCCCCATTTCTTTCCAAGGCATGATTTGTGTTTACGTTTCTCTAGAAACGAGTGGCAAAACTGTCAAACAAGCCAGTTTTCTCTATTTGTTTCCCAATACTGATATTTAATAGGAGAACATCCAGGAAGCAAGTTAAATTAGAAGTCCTTATCCTGACCACAAAGGGTTGGTGTGATTTTGGGGGAATTTGAACAATCTTTCCTACTTAACCTAGAGTCTGGTAAAGTCATAGATGTCCTGTTGTGCATTGAAATTAGATTTGATCAGCTAAATTACTGGATGTCTCTGGCATCAAGCATCAGCTCCTTTCAAAGTGAGGGAATTCCTTTAATACTTTGTACATGTTCATTTAACGTTAAAACTGTTCTTTCTTCACTTGTATCAGAAATTGACAAACATTATGTGTGTAATTTCAAACAGGATTAAAAAATGTAGTTGCCTCTAATTTTTGTTGTGGAGCCGTTAATTGGAAGGTCGGTGGTTCGATCCCCGGCTCCTCCAGGCTGCATGTCGAAGTGTCCTTGGGCAAGATACTGAACCCCGTATTGCCCCGGGTGGCTGTTCCACCAGTGTATGAATGTGAGTGAATGCAGACGTAGTGTAAAAGCGCTTTGAGTGGTCGAAAAGACTAGAAAGGCGCTTTACAAATACGGCGCATTTACATCTAACCGTTGACTACCGTATGTGTTTGTCCCGAAATAAAGTGCCATGGAGTGGAAGCAGAATGGAGGGGCTCAGGCTGTTGTTACATGCCAAGCAGGCCTGTTTTTGTTTTGTTTTCCTCCTGCCTTCTTTCTCCCCCACTAATTTCTCCTTAGGTGCTGAGTGGGTGACTGGCTCGCACCTGTGCAGCCTGGCCGAGCTCCACATTGGCCAATGGAGGTTGGAGCTGGCCAACCAGGATGGAACATGGGAAATAAAAGGAGCACCCCAGAAGAGTTTCGTCACTCACCCCATGCAATCACCCTTGTTTGTAGCAGCAGTGTACCACAGCTCTGCATTAATTACTGTATTTTGTGGAATAAACTTTCATCTGCTGAGTTCTTCGTATCGGCGCTTCTTTTATTCTTTTATGTTGCATTCCTCGAGCCGGGGTCGTAACATATTGAGGGCTCGTCCGGGATATTTTACTTCTAGATGAGTTTTGTTCTTTTTCTCCTAGACTCCTAGACACTTTTATTCTGACAGGTCAGTCCAAATCTGGGGGGTTTATAGAAAGAAATATTGTAAAGTTTTTCCGAAATAAGATTCTGTGAAGGGTGATTAATGGAAAAAGACTGATTTGACAGGTGGCTCTATAGACAGAACAACACACTGTCTCCCAAATTCCCTAAAGAACTGCTTCTTGATCCCATCGACATCCAACAATTGCACTAAAATAGGCTAATCTGACCCTTCAACACAGCTTCAAACTGCACACAGAGACCAAAGAAACACAGTTATGGGTTGGTCTGACACTGCAGTAGCACTAATGGTAGCACTGACCAAAAGCTAAAGCCAACACAGGACACCCTATGACTCTGACAGGTGCCATAAAAATCAAGGATAATGTTTTAAGAATAAACTCAGGTTTAAACGTCTTGGTTTGGATGGACATGTTTCTGCAGTGTATTGTCTGGCATAGGGTTGAATTATGGACCAACGTACGTGTCGTTCCTACTCCTTGCCTTGCTTTTCCTTCCCCGCGCTTGTAGATGGGGTGAACGGTGATGTTGTAGGTGGTCATGGGCTGCAGGCGCTTCATGACGGTGGAAGTGACCGTCCCAGGGATTTTGAGGGCCACTTCTTTCCCTCCACCACTGGGAACATACTTCAACCGGTAGTTTATCACCTTCCCAGGCGCCGGCTTCCACGTGACCTTCATCGTTCGCTCAGTCTCGTCCGAGACAATCAACTTTTTAGCAGCGGCAGAGGCTGAAAACAAGAAAAACATTTTTTAAAGCCGGATTCAGCCTAAAGAATTTGTGCAGTAACCCTGGACTGACCGACATGAATGCTTCAATTTAAGTTGGTATTTTCAGATTCTGCTGGACAGAAACTGGAATATATTTTTAGTTTTTTTTAAACATAATTTGATGTGGCTCCTTATAGATTTCCAATGCAGTACCAACAAATGCTATAAAAATGTTTTAATCAATTAGAGAACCATTATTCTAGAGGTGGATGCCACTGCTCGGATGATAAGGGCTAAATATTAGTTTGTCGCATAATATACATTTGTAAACTAAACACAGGCCAAAGCCACAATGTACAACTCATTGAGTAAAGTTGATTGACTGATTATCCATTTTTTAGACTGGGAAACAAATGTCTGAAACAGAACCTCTGTTTAATTTTTACTTAAAGTAAACACACAGTTCCTTCTACCATCAAATGCCCTTTAGCAGACCATATTTTGTCAGTGTTAATGTTCTGTATATGCAAGACTATCCTGTACACACTCACCCGACTTCTGGCAACTTAACGATAAACTTTCAGTTATTTTTCATCTAAAGCCTAAAAATAATCATCTTTTCCTCTCTCTATTTTCAGGCCAAGTGTGGTTTCCCTTTATATTCCTTCTGTAATCGTTATGTATTCATAACTACAGGCCTAAATGTTGAGTAATACCATCAGCGCCACGCCAAAACTAATTGGTTATGAATTAGGCATTTACCCAGGAGTGATCAATTGGGAAGGAAATGCTCACTACATTTTCCTTTTTGCCTGAAACAACTATAAAATGAAATTAACTTATTCCGATTCTGCAAGTGATTAAAAACACTTTGTAAGGGAATAATATGTATATTTAATGATCCCAAGGAAGGGGTTTTTAGACTACTTGATTTCACTCTGGTGGATTTTTATGTGTGGAAAAAAAACACGACATCCAACTTTTCAATGTGTCGATAGATTTGAACAAATCTGTGAAGCTGGAGATGGAATAGCTCTGCTGGAAGAATGCATTGAGGAACAATACATATTAAATGGGTTCTATCTACACGTTGCTTTGTTTTGGGTGGCATTTTTGTGCGGATTTGGACAATTGGTTTCCCATGTGTTTGCATGCAGAATGAGGAATGTGTTGACATTTTTAGAGTGTGCTTCATCTCTGATGCAATGTGTCAGTTTGCAATTCACAGTGCGTCATTCACGGGACACACACGTTGTCCCAGTACTCCCCCCCTTAGCCATGAGCTGTGTTATTTGGGAGAATCTAATGCAGCAAAACTGTCATCACGTTGGTGTTTCACTTTAAATTATAGTTTGAAATGAATCTAAAATGAATAACTTAATTTAAATTAGGACTTTTTTTAGAGACTAGAAAGCTGAAACACTGGCTTACAGTAATTTTATTCTTGCAAATCTTTGGTTTCAGTAACATGTGTATCTGTGTACAATGATTGTATTTTTTGGCGTTTTTTGTATACTCAGTACCTGTTATTTGTAACTGTGAGGCACTTTGTAACCCAGTGCTATTAAGTCTAAATTAAGAGATGTTGAATTTCACCAATGAGATTATCTTATTATCCCATATCACATTCAGTGTGTCTCTACTCTGCTGGAGTCTGTTGTCTTACCATCAGTGGTTTCCTGTCCGGTGAGTGGGTCACTGTCTTTGTGATCGTAGACGGCGACCACAGAAACTTGGTAGAGCGTCTCTGGGCTCAGACCTTCCAGCACGGTGTTGGTTTCATCTCCCAGGACTGTTTTCTCTCCAGCCTCCTCAGAGATTTGAGACTTCCATTGGAGCCGGTACATCTTTGGGTTCCCCGGCGCCGCTGTCCAGGACGTCGCAAAGCTGGTGTCGGTCACGTCGCTGGTGACCAGGTTTTTAGGTGGGCCCACCTCTGAAAACAACAAGCAAAGGTTTGGATTATTATGGGTGTGTGTAGTGTATTTTAATGAATACTACAACAAGAACATATACAGTATACAAAGATAGAAAGCAATCTGATTTCCTTATGTAGTGTTGACAAAATGGATTAGTGAAGCATTTTCTTTCAAAACAAATAAGTTACATATTCAATTTGATGTTCATCTTTACCTTGGCATTTAGATTTTGGAACATAAAAGTATATTTTGTGCGCAAAAACACCCCAATATCTGCTAACAGATGTTTTGAAACTCAACTGTGGGCATTTTTTATATTGTATAAAGTCATAATGGCTGGGGTTGCTCAAATGTTCTTTCCAGTGTTTGACAGTTTTTTTAAAATCCATCTTCCCTTTTAAACAAAGGAACCATTGGATGTGCTGGCAGATCACATTATTTTCGAAAATGGAAACTATTAAAAGGCCATCGAGTGGACAGAAGTATTGAACAACTCACCAAGGCTGTAAAGAGAAGAGAGGACTGGGAGAAACAGATGTGATTTTTTTTAAATACTTCTGAGGATATTTTAGGACTTTTCTGCTTCATTAGAGAGTAACAGCATTGGGAGACAGGAGACTTGGATGAGCAAAGACATGAAACTTGTCAGGAACCGGATGAACTCACAGTGTCCACTGAGCCAGCGGGATAACAGCGAGAGGAAGAAACCTACTGGACATCTTTAATTCATCAAATCAGAGCTTCCGTCCGTTGCTAGAGTGTCAGCTGCAAACTTTGATATTCAGTATTTTGAAGACACATAAATGTACCCTTCTACCTTTTAACTAGCTGGCCTTCAATGAAGCCAGCTAGTTGACCAAATTTGGTGACCAAATGTCTTTCTTGTGGGTTTTAGGAACCTCGAGTATTCTAATGGGCATCTGACTAAAAGGACATTTTCAGTTTATAACTTGGGTCTTTATTTTTGTGGTTCTGACTGTAATTTCAAGCTGAACCAGTACGTCAGTTAAAATGGACGGTTAACATTTCTACCATTCGGTGTCATCTGACAGCTCATGTTTCTAGCCCTGTCAGACTTCTTTTGAGCAGTGTTGCAGCATTCATAATTCTCAGCAAGTAAAATGTTATTACCGATAAAAACATTTGCCAAAACTATGAGAATAAAACAGCTCATCCTCACCAGAAAAACAGCCGTACCGATGAATTTGGCTGCAACCTCTAGTGGCAGAACAAGTCAGGTGATGTCGTATAAAGAGCAAGTAAGGTTATGTAAGGGGTTGGTGGGGTGGATAGATTGAGTTAACTAAACTCAGGACTTTCACTCAAGAGACCAAGTTTCATGTCTGTGTGAAAGAAAGTCAAAGGTGACTTGTTTTAAGTTAAACAACATTTTGTAGATGGCTTGTGCCACGTTACTTACGTAATGTAATTATTTTAACCCAAACCACGATCTTTCCCTAAACCTAACCGAGTGGCTTTGTTGCCTAACCTTACCAAATTAAAAAGGTTTTTACAATTTTTTTACAATGTCTTAAATGGTACTGAAGGTCCAGTAAGCCTGTCGCTGGACCGGTCTTTGCCAACACTCATGTTGTTTTGGGAAATGGTCGTATTTCCATGTTTAAAGATACTTGACAATACACATATTTTGTTGTTTGGGTATGAGGATGCGTTGAAAACAAAATCCAACATGTTATAAACCAGAAGTATCCTTTAAACCTCTCTTACATGACCTTCACTGTTGATTTGAAAGAGCTATTTCTGACTCAAAATCTCAATTCAATCCCAAAACTAACCACATTTTTACCAGCATTAACTGCAACTGCTGGCTTTGCCCTGCTAGCGTTGTTGCCTGAGGATGCTGACATGAGTTGGTCCTTTGTCCAGAGAAAAACACTCAACTACAGGTCAAACATGTAGCTGTCCATGGACGTTGCTGTAAGAATAATCTTCAGTATGTTGTTTGGTCAACCCAAGCTTTCATATTTTGTGATGTAATGATCTTTGCAGCCTGTAGGATCTGCACACAGACTGGCTTTAGACCCCTAAGGAAATGGTGACCACATCGAAAATGCCCCCTATCTGTGCACTGGTGAAAGCATGTAACACAAAAAGAGAATGCTATTCAACTGAGACTTGTTTAAAACATCCAGGTATAAGACACTAACCCCTAACCCTTGTCTATTCCTTTTGACAGGAGATGCTTTTACACGAATTTAACCTTTTCTCAAACTTAAAGTCTAACCCAAAACAAACCCTACGTCTAAATTTAACCCATCAACATAAACCCTAAATTCAACCTTACAAATATGTGCTTACTCAGAAACTGCTCCTTGCACAGATGGTAAATCCAGAACATACATACAAACCCACTGTATTAAGTGTTTTCAGAGGTTTTCATGACTTCAACTTTCTGTGGGCGGCAGCACACAGAAGCCAAAACCCTTACAAACATGTTTAACCAAATGAGACCAAACCTAAATCCTGCCACCACAGTGGCTCATGTTGCTTGCAAGCAGACATACGGTCACTTTCTTATACAAACAGAGCAAAATGCTGGAGGAGGAGGACAGAGAGTCGATATCAAATTTAAATGCTCCTTTAGTTTAGGGTAGGTGACAGCATGTACAGAGGAAGGCGAAAAAGACGGAGAAGCCAAGTTTCCACAAAGTGATAATTACCACAAAACATCAGATCCAGCTATATAATCAAGAGGGTGAGTATGAAATAAATCACATTGTAGCTTTCGCCAATTGATACAGATCTGGAGAGAGAGGGGAATAAAAGGAAAACTCCAGGCTCAGCAAATGTTTATAGTCGGAAAAATTGTTTCTGGTCTGGATTCAAAACAACATTCAGGATACTTTATTTTAAAAAATGTCTTTGTGCACACTGAAGAGGGCCAGAAAGCAGAAAAGGGTGTGTGTCTCTGTTACAAGCACATAAGGTTAGAGATGTAGATTTTAAAAAGATAAATTTTCTCAGCAGCTGTATTCAGCTGTCAGTGCTCATGCTAAGATGTAAAATGCTTGTTGCATATCGACTCTAACCAGGCCTTTAATTTGAAGTATTTCTGACTATCAACAACACATCAAATTTATGTTACTGTGAAACAAAACTTCCGATCCTGGATAGATTGCACTTTGCTTCATTCGTGTAGATATATTAGTTTATTTTTGTCTGTTATTTATGTGCTGCTCAGTCGCCGTCACTCAGTCGTTACCACACAGACGCCACTGCAGCCATCATTAGCAGGGAGCCGGGAGCTGCTGCCATTTCTGAGCGCTGTCTCTCAAAGCTGGAAGCTGAGTCTGGAGGCTTTTGATAAATGACAGCCACAGACAGCCATCGGATGGACTACGGAATATCTGGCGCTCTGCAGACGCCACCTCAAACGCACTCAGAACTGTTTTTCCACAACTCATCACGAGGCAAATCTGAATAAAACCGCAGGACATTTAATGCACTTTTGAAGATATTTCCACTACTCTCCCTCTTATCCATCCGTCCATCCATCCATCATCCATCCTCTGCGCTACACAAACGTATATAATTTGGGTTTACATGACAGCTTACTCAGAATCAAGAGAGAGCTTTTTAAAAGCTTTGCATCCATTGTTGTTACCATTCCATGATAACTGCACAAACTCCTTCAGCTGAGGAAGATGGACCAAGATAATATCTTTATAGTACCAACCCAACAGCTGATTTGTACTTATCCAAGCATTTATCTAGAGACATAAATTATGTGACTGGTTAAGTTTAACTTTACAAGGAACCAGAATCAGTAGATTATGCCTTCAAATGCAGCTCCACCTCTAACAGAAAGAAGATTTCTTATGTTTGTCTGCACAGTGCCGGAGGAGGAGACTCAGTCTGGGACTCCCTGCTGCTGAAACCTTACAGTCACAGTGGAAAGTCTCTTGGCTTATTACTTTGTATAAACTTGGCTACTTGACATGTTCCATCTACCATCAGCCATTTAAAGCACCTTGAGGTGCAGAGTGTGACTGCTGTTTTCGTACGGGTGGCCCAGATGGGGGTAAAGAATAATCTCTATGGCAGTGTTGTTGGTGGTACTCCATATTAGAAGAGGAAACCCGTCCAGCTCAATGAGCAAAGCAGTAACACTGCCAGAGATGGGTGTTCCATTTGGGCCCCTCATTCTTTTAAATGGGACCACTGCATTGCCTCCCATCCATGCAAGATCTTTGCCCACACCAAAGAAGCCCCTAGTGTTGTTTTAACACAGCAATGTTTCCACTAATAGTGTCTGTGCCATTCAGAGCCAACACATATGGACTCTGGGTGCCCCTATAACAACTTGGTTAGGTTTTGGCACCAAAACTACTTGGTTTAACTTAATAACTTAATAACTTAAGTAGCATAACTAAAAATCTGTGTTGACTTTTTGACGTGACAAAGCGTAGGTGTTGGCCCTGGGAATGACTAAGGGCCGATTCAGAAGAGGCAGAACACCTTTGCTTTTAGACGTGTTCAGATTACGTGTTCGTACAAGCTACTTAGTTTGAAGCATACTGACACCTTTCAAGATATTGTTGGTTATCAAGAACCAGTTCTGGATTAGAACGGTTTTCAAATGGTTTTACTTGTAGATTCATTAAGAGAAGCAGACCGATTTAGCATTGCACTCAAATTCGATGAAGCAGAACCAGAGATATATCGTCGTTTTTTATTCCACATTCTTCTTCCTTGCCACAAAGTTTATGCTCTTTCATCACGACTATAAACTGAAAACTAAATTGAGATGGAGAGTGAAGTTTAGGTTGGAAAATCTGTGTGTTTCCGTCCAAGCTGGGAAGTAAGACCTCATCATAGGTTGAGATAGTAATTCAAAACCTCACCTTAACTCCTACCTCCACCTCACCTGTGCTTGCTGAAGCAGGCCTGGAAAGCTATTACAGGTAAACACTGCAAAAAACTAATTGCATGCCAGTTTGAGGAGGGTGATCACACCTCAAGCTTCAAAGCTTTGGATGTTCAAAAAGTCTATTTTTCTAATCTAGACAAACGTGTCTGGTTTAAAGGTTGACAGCCACGTATTTTCAGATTGTTATGAGGTTTCAGTTTAATGGACTCGTGAGTCGTGAAAGTCACACCAGTAAAAACCAACACAAAGCTCTTGAACATGAAAAGCAGGACAACAAATGTCTGGAAAAACCTCAAAGACACCTCATCATTCCAACTTTACAACTCTTCGTTTCATTTGCATTTGTCTTTGACTTTCTTTGGCTTCAGGGTCCAGTGGAAGCCATTAAAAATGAATTGTATAATTTCAAAGATGCACTGTCATCACTCTGACAATAACTTTTCCTTCCGTGATTCCTGAAATGTTCCCTTCTCTCTACAGTTTTAAAAGGCTTTCCATCCCACTGTCACGCTGCACTGGTCCTGCAATCAGGAAGTCCTGGTTAGAGTCAACGTTTTGAGTTCTTTCCAAATGAGTGTTGCACTGTGAGTGAAGCACTTGAAAAAAGCAGCTGCAGTGCCTGTGTGGACAGGTCTACGCCAAACAACTGAGCAACATGGACAACATTAATGTAAATGCCGTTTGACTTTATCCGAGGATCTACAGTGCCATTGTTTGAACAAATTAGGAAGATTGAAACAAAGCCTCTGCAGCGTTTATACAGTAGTTTGGGAAACGACTTGAATTAGCTCTGATACATCACAGAAAACATCGCAACCTGCTGATTTTGGCCTGAGGAAGAGTTTTCCATTTTAGCTCTCATTTGCTCATAAACAGAAATCTCTTGTGCACAAACGAGGCCCTGACGAGGCTTAACACGAGCTCTTACTGTACAATAAGAGTTTTTACAATAAGAAAGAGTGAGCTCACTGGTTTTTATGTGGGTACAGTACCAGTGCAGCTGAGTTTTCCACTGCAGATCTGAGCAGGTTTAGCCCTGCATGTGAGGGAAACAAAGGTAATGAGGAGCCTCCCGCCAGCTGCCTGTGATGTGGGCCAACACCAGGGACGTCTGGATGCCTTACCAATACACCAAGTATCCTCAACCTGAACTAGCGTGTTAAATGCAACACAGTGGAACAAATGTACCACGCTGTGCCAGTACGAGCCTGACGATTTGAAGCATCAGGGAGAAAGAACAAAAAACGGGAGTGTTGTATTGATTGCATGGTACTGTGACCAGGGAGGAATCAGGAGGCTCGGCAGGCCGAAACACAGTGACCGTGGACAATGCTATTAAATTCCAGGCAAGCCCTCACAAGGTGGAAATACAGCAGAAAAGAGAGAGACAGAAAGAAAGTAACATGAAGAGACAATGAAATAGAGGGAGAGCCACAAAAAATAAAGAGAATTGACGAGAAAAGGGAGGATAGATGAGAAAGACAGAAGGTGAGAAAGAGAGACAGCATGAAACGGAGACACATGGAGACATAAACAGAGA
>JAPMOB010219877.1:0-11046 GCA_029875015.1 Lepomis gibbosus | reverse complement strand
TTCCCAGGCCAGCGTGGAGATATAATCTCTCCACCTTGTCCTGGGTCTTCCCCGAGGCCTCCTCCCAGCTGGACGTGCCTTGAACACCTGCCTAGGGAGGCGTCCAGGAGGCATCCTTACCAGATTCCCAAACCACCTCAACTGGCTCCTTTCAACACAAAGGAGCAGCGGCTCTACTCTGAGCTCCTCGCGAATGGCCGAGCTTCTCACCCTATCTCTAAGGGAGACACCAGCCCCCCCGCCTGAGGAAACCCATTTCGGCCGCTTGTACCCGCGACCAAATATACACAGAAAATATAATCAATAAATATAATGTGAAATGAAATATATGATTTTTTTGTAGATAGAGATTAAAAACTTCACAAGCTAGCAGTACATAAAGTGCTTTATCCTGTTCTGTGAATATTTATCTTACTGTTGGGATTAAAAACGTTGCTCTGATGCTGTTCAGTAAAAAGTTTTCTAATAAAATAGCAACTTCCGATCAACCCATATCAGTTTCAGGTTTAAATTACCAGCTTCCGGTTAGTCCTGTCCAAATCCAGTTTAAGCCCCGCCCATTAGTACTGAGCACTGATACGGATACAGAGGATTTAGTTGGTACAGATACACATCATGGTCTACGCACTCATTCTGAATCACTGCACAGCCTCAGACTACCTTAGTATCATATTTCATACATACGCAGAAATCGCGGGGCGTCAAGCCCCCCCTATCTGAGGTTTGCCCCCCCCTCTTAAAAACCATTAAATAATATAATGATATATACCTAGAATAATTGCTTAAGTAGTAAAACAAAACAGTTGGCCTGCTGCAGTTAAATGTCTAAGTAAGAGACGTCCTCTGTCCCAAAAGAAATCTAAATAAGAATGTAGAGGACGCAAGTAAATAAGGATAATATGACCGTGAGGTGAACCTATGAAATGTCCCATTTAAACAACTATCGCTTTGTGTTGTTGGCCAGAAAAATAGTTGTAAGACTTCCCTCTGTGTACACGTATCCTATATAAGTACAGTTTTGTCTATATTATTTGTGTCGGTTTCAAAAATTGCTCTCTTTCAAGCCTCTTTCACTTCCAACTGAAACTGATCTGGATAACGGTCACTGAAGTTGTGATCACACGAAAACAATTGACTCAAGTACCACTCCTGTGACAGATATTACCTGTATCCTGTCTCCAGAGCCAGCAGAGCTACTTAACCACTTAGCAACAGATTAGTGAAATCATCGGTAACCGAGGAGGCAGAGTGATATTTGGATTTTCCACAAAGAGCTTCAGTGTGAGCAGTGAGGCCTCGATAATCCCGCTGATCCAGTGTCTGCTGCTGAAAAGTGGAGGAAATGAACACTGCGATTCTGTCTGTGGAGGAGGAAGGTAGAAGAGAGCGATGGAAAAGGATTTAATGACGACATTAAACAATGTTATGAGTGACCAATTTCTAATTAAAGTTCAGCAGAGAAACAGGGTTAACGTTCTCCAAACTTAGCGTCACAAGTTTCACAATGAGAACCTGCAGAGAGTTCAGGTGAGGCTGTCGAAACACGGACAGTTGATAAATCTGCCTCATGTTTTACTCCCTTTTAAAGGGTCAGGTCATCCAAATGAAACGAAACACATGTTCCCGCTCATCGCTGCTGGTAGTGAGCCAGGTTTTTGTTTTATTTGCCAAGTTTTTAATCTCTATTGCTGAAACATGTTTTCGTTTTAGTTCGATTTTAGGTGGATTAAACCTTCACAGTCAGTTTCTGTCTTTCGGTCATTTTTTTTTAAAATTAGACTTTTTTAAAACTAAGCAACGTTTGATGTGAATGTTGCAGTATTTTAATGTATTATATTCAGGCTGCAACTAACAGTTATTTTCATCATTGATTAATTATCAAATCTGAAAATAGTAATTAAAAACACAAAAGTTAAAGATTTAGTTTACTGAGATATAAAACTGCAGCTTAAAAAAATTATTCTTTCGTTCCACGATGCTTTTGTCCAAATCAACTTCCAATAAATGAATTCAAAGGAACAGAAACTAGATGCCATCAACAATCAGCATCTCTCAAAACAGCAAACAGCTTGTCAGAACAAACCGTTCCCTCTACCAGTTTGTCATATATACATGGACACATAGTCAAGACCCCACTTGGTGTCCGTTTGTAACACACTGGCGTCAGAGGAAGGAGGTGGTTGAGGTAGACAGCTGGGTCAGAAACCAGACTTTTACCCAGAAGGAGACTGAAATCATAACAACAGATACTGTAAATTACTCACCTTATGTTTAGTATGATCTGACATGTTTTCATCTTGTCCAGAGTCAGATAACAAGATGGATTTGAGTGTGCGTCCAGCAGAGAGAGAGAGGTCCAGGATGTTTTTAGCTTAGCTGAAAGACTAGAAGCAGGGTGAAACTGTTAGCTCATTCTCCCCTAAAACAGAAACATCCATCTTAACTTCTTGATCCATGATTCCCTGCCAAAATAATTATGCTTATACTGTAGCCTAATAGCTAGCAGCTTCACTAATGATAAATATCTTATAGAAGGTATAATGTGAAATATTTCTGTATTCAACACTTTGGACAAATCACAGTTTTGTCAGAGAGTTAGATGATTATTTCTTGTCCCAACAGTATTATTTAACAGTTTTACATTTATACAGGACATTGCGTGGAAAAAAACCTCCACGATAGTATTATTCCGCTTACAAATCACACAACACCACATAACATTGAGGCTGTGGTAGTGGGGGGCATAATTGCTGTACAGTACCACATAATCAAATATGTAATTTAGTTAATTATCTGTGGTGGAGTATCTGACCTGTGAGGGGAGCCAAGTTTCAAAATCATCTCAGATACAAATACTGGGTCTATATAATTTAATTGCAAATAAGACAGCTCCTCACTTAATCACATATCACTGCAGAATTGTTCATTTGATTTATTTATTTTTATAATATTATAAGGACAAAGCACATTTATCAACAGTTCTATAAATGTGCCAGTGTTTGTCAGCTGGCTGATTTTCAACTGCATTCCTTTGGCAAGAAAAAATAATTTCAAAATGACGGAGAAGACCACAAGACTCCATAAAAACAACAACAGCGATAAAATAAGCAACAGAAAAAAGCAAAACAATAATGATTGTTTGCAGTTTGTGACACATTCAGAGCAGCAGTGGTGCAATAAATACTCAGATCATTTACTCAAGTACAAACAGATTAGCATTAAAACATAGCTTAAAGTGTCAAAGGCTACGTTCAGACTGCAGGCCTTAATGCTCAGTTTTTCCCCAGGCCCCTATCAGACTCCAGTGTGAAATGTCCACGGCCTGAAAATGACTCGCATGCGCAGAAGAATAACACTTCACACACAGCTTGATGTACAGAAGTCAGCAAAGAGCAACAGGTTAGCTAAACAGGTTAGCTCATACTTGCTAACCCTCCCGATTGTCACGGGAGACTCCTGTTTTTCATTTTCCTCTCACGGGTCACATTTCTCCCGAATTATGACAAGTGGTCACACTGTCTTCTGGCTCTGTATAACGCAAATGCCCCACAGCTTTCTCACTATCCACTGTGTCTGCACGGACACAAGTAGCACACACGTAACTCAGAAGAGAGCTCGCGGTCTGGTGGATTTCAAGTGTACGAAAGGGAATTTGTGAGCAGATGAAAGTGAAGTAGAGGAGGAAGAGAGCCACATGTTTAATTAGCTCATCGCTTTTTGAGGAGCTTTTTCGTTCACCGCGGCTCTAGAGTGACGTCAAAGTCGCATCAACTGAGCGTCCAGACTGAGGTCGCATTTCAAAAGATCGTGAATCGGATTTGGACCACATATGGAAGTGGCCCAAATCCGAATAGGAAAAGATCAGATTCCATGTGACTTGGCCTGTTCACACTGTCATAAAAAGACCAGATCTGGGTCACAAATTGGCCCACAGTCTGAACGTAGCCAAAGCGGAAGTCCCTGACGTGTTTGTATAATATCTGATGTTTCTGGATTCATATTCCCGCTGCATTAATGTGTATGTTGCATTTTGCTGCTGTAGGGTTATCATATTCTATAAGATCATATGTGTGTAGAGACGCTGTCCTTGAGAACCACGTGTCTCTAAAAAGTCAACTTTTCAGGAGCTCAGAAAAACTTTTTGCCGTTTTCACCTTTGTCTTGCTGCATTTTTCAGCAGATCCAAGAGGAGTTTATTTAGCTAAAGAAGGAGAAGGATTTTTTTCCTAAATGTAACCAAGTAATTTCGGTGCCTTATCCTAACCAAATTGCGAAGTTTCACAATGTTTTATTTTGAAAATTTACCCAGATGTTGGATATTGGTAACTTGACCGTGGAGCCCTATACTTACAAAAAAAGTGACGTTAAAGGGGTACCCAGGTCGTGAAAAAGCGTTTACATGTGGCGCCCCAGGATGAGAACGGGGCTGGAAACACATCCTTTAGTTTATCATTCATAATCCCAACATGTGGAGATAACGTGGTTTTCCTGGACAGGAAGGGGATAAAACACTGTAATCTGAAAAGTAACTGGTAAATTAAGCTGTTCGACAAATGTAGCGTAGTAACAAGTATAAATGGAAATACTTACAAGTACCTTGATTTGTACTTAAGTGCAGTACTCGAGTAAATAAATCAATAAGTTCCACCATGGCAATCTTCTCATCTGAATCCAAGCAAGAAAGTTAAAATGTACGATTGTGGGTTGAATAAAACTCAAGAAATACATTTCCTCAAGTATCCTAAAGTAAAATTTTGAGGTACTTTGTGTGTGGTGGTCAGAGCACAGTCAGATGATGATGTGTCTGCCTGCGTCACATTTTCATCTGTTTTGACTGACAGAAAGTTCGAAGCAGCTGAACCTTTTGTGCACCGATTCATCGCCATCTGTCTGTCCAATAAGAGCCATTCTTAAAGGGGCAGTCCACCTAAAACAACAAAACTTATTCCTCTTCTTTACTCAGAGTTATTTTCTGCTCCGCCCGCCGTGTTCACGCCGCGAAACACCGACCGACCTGAAGCTTCATCCAAATAGAAAACAGGAAGTTTGGGATGATTGAGGACATTAAAAATATCTCCACCTCCTCTTTGTCTATCTCCTCCTCTTCCTCCTCGTCTATCAATAAAGGTGTTGATGGCATGACAATCTGTCATGCTCCTAAATATACCCCCAACACTTCCTTGGTTCCTACATCCTTCCCTCCCTGGATCCTTCCTTCCCTCTCCTCCTGCATCTCCTATATCTTTACATCCTTTTTCTACGCATGATAGTCTCTCTTTCTTCATGTTCCACTTTCAAAACCTTCACTCCAACAACTCCCTGCCCCTCTTTTTTCCCTCACCCCATCTTCTCTCACTCCCTCTTTCCTTCCATCTCTGTTGCTTTCTGTCCCTCTTTCAATCTTTCTTTAGTCTTTTATTTCTTCTCCCTTTTCCCTCCCGTCCTTAGTTCCTGAAATCCCCCACTCATAACTAAAATAAAAAATCCCAAATCCAAAAAACTAATCTAATTTAACAACCTGAGGACCGCACAGACTGTAATGGAAAGTGTTATGTTAATGTGTATGCATATATAAATGTATATATTGTGTACATATGTGTATATAAACACATATACATTTAGGTATATACATTTATTATCAATATGAACTTTTCAGTTAATACAGAAGTTGGATATAAGTGTGTATTTATATATAAGGATATATTTGTACAACAAAGTTGTAATAAAACCCCAGAAGCAATAAAGAAACTAGAAAAGGCAAATGAAATGTGCTCATGTCTGTTGATAAATGCAGTTACAAACACTGTAAACGGGTTTAAATGTCATTGTGAGGATGTATGGGAGTTGTAGCTGCAGTAAAAGACCTGAACATGTCAGTTGAAGTAGAAGAAAAAGCAGCTACAGCTTTTGACTGCAGCCGAAAAGTTTCCATTCTGTGCTCTTTTGTTAGATACACCACATGTGTCGAATGCATCACACATACAATCCGCCTCTCGCTGACCTCTCTCGCCTCACTCTCTTTAGTCCAGTCTTTAATTTCTCCGAGTAATCATAACACCTGGTCTGAGATCATTTGCGTACTTTGATTTTTAAAGTGTGCACTCGGCTTTAGTTGTGGTTATATTTTGTAAAACAGAGTACTAATATGATGTACTGTATTTGGTTGGTGTATATTTTGCCAATTTCATCTCTCTGTTTGTTAACATTGAGGTTTTTCATGTTTCGTCAGCTACTTGTCCGTTACTTTGATTTTCTTCTGCACTTTTTGACTCCCCTCTATTATCTCCTTCACAATATTCCCACTCCCCCCTCGCCTCCACCTGAGCTTGGCTGTCAATCAGACATGGACGGGGGGGTGAGGATGAGGAGGAGGAGACAGATGGAGGTGAAGGAGGAGGTCTGGGTGCTGCTGGCACTCGGTCTGTGTGCGTCTATATGTGTCTATATATACTGTAGTGAATATATGATCAGACTAAACATGGAGGACGACTGCAGATGGAGCTGACGAGGTCACGTCTGCCCAAACTGATCTCTGTCTGTCTGTCCGTCTCTCTATCTGTCTCTGATGCAGCTCTGAACACTATGGAAAATATACATTTTGGGTTTTTTTAAATCTCTTATAGAAACGAGGAAAGTCAACGAGCTCTGTGTGCTCTTTCACCGACATCTCAAAGTCTTAAAAACAAAAATATATAAACAAGAAAGCGCATCAATTTGGGGATGTACAAAATTAATTAACAGCTGTACACATTAGTGTCATGATGTCGACATGCTCTAAAAGATGGAAACAAGAGGATGAAACAAGGTTCTTTAATATTCTGCAGAGATTCTGGGTTATTCTTCGCAGATGTTTGCGAAATGCACCGTGATGTGTTCACTGTCATCACGTCAAGTCAGCATCTCAACAGTATGAAATGGAACTTAATGTTTTTCCATGAAAATTAATTGAACTTTCTGACCCTGAAACTCATCTTTGTCAAACTTGTATTAAAACCTGTATTTTAGCTGTATTAAGATTTACTTACGCAAAATATATCCGATAATAATTAAAATGATGATAATATTTATTTGTATAGCATCTTTCATACATAAAATGCATCTGAAAGTTCTTTACACGTCATGATACACAAGTAAAACATGAAAAAATAAAACATACAATACAGCAGCATGCACATACAACACAAGCACAAAACACAAGTATTAAAACTGGAAATATATAATAAGCTGTAAAATGAAAGAAATACATAAATATAAATGTTTAATCAGTTGAAAGCAAAAACATAAAATAAGGTATTTTTACCACGTGGTTTTACTGCTTTAAGTGAAGCATCAGAATATTTTTTCCACCACTGGTTGATAAAGGTTTAATTTAAGAAACACCATTTAAAAGTTGCTGATTGACATCAGTAGGTGCAAATCTGTATCATCTGTTTTCTCTGCTTGTTTTCATATCATATCTGCTGACTCTGTGTTCCCACATACTGAGAACACAGTCAATCAAACTCATGAGGTTGATCCTCTGCAGATTAAATCAATAAGATCAATAGTCTCTAAGTCTCTAAAAATAAAAACGTTAACTTCTGATGTGTGTCAGCCTTTCACAACATCAGACGTGTATTTCATAAGTCTTATCTCTCCTCCACCCTTCACCTCCTCCTCCCTGTTTCTCTTCATCACCTCCTCCGCCTTCGACGTCTTCTCTATCTTCCACCTTTCACACAGTCTGAAGAGACGTAACCTTCAGCTGGCAGCACGATGTCAAGAGAGGAATGAGAAGAAAAGAGACACGAGTGGTGCAGATTAGTTGTTTTAGAGAATTTGCTTGGTTCTTAGTTTATTAAATATTAAGAATCTTTTAGTGATTTATTTTATTTTAGGATTCTCTGCCTTTAAAACATTTCACCTGCTTCTGAGACAGCGTCAGACTGACCTGTCACTCAGGAAATATAGATTATTGTACTGTATCAACAGTGTATTCCCAAATAATGCAAAGTTCCTATAAACTGAAATGATTATAGCTCTGTTTCCCTTGAAATAGCTTTGAAAACCATCTGGAATAATATTAATCAAGCTACAAGAAATCCTAATCCCCTAGTCATTAACTAAAAACTCATACATAGAACTGTTTTGATTAAGTTGTAATCATCTCCTCTTTATGTTCACAAGGATGCACAGGTACATTTCGTCCTATGTTGTGGGAATGTGCTGCAGGACAGTCCTTTTGGTTACTGAAGAGATTCCTTTCTGTCAACATGAAACCAAATAAAAAGTTTGGTTACAGAAAGGAAATATTGATTATTTACGTTGTTGTTTGTAGAACTACATTCGAAATGACGCTGTAGTGAGTGGAACAGATTTACCACTGCACCCGGTGACTTTGTCAAAATATCATTACCCACAATGCAACCCTTCCTCTGACAGTTGTGCGGTAGATTGTGGTGTGTTATGATGGTAGCGGCTTAGCAGAGATGAGCATCAGCTGCAGAGGTCTGGTGAGCTCACGTCTTTCTCACTCCACACCAACAGATCTGTTTTATTTTCAAACTTGTATTCTTTTACAGACACAGACTCAAGTGACATCACTTAAAACATCTATCAGATGTCACACAGCTTTCTCTGGAGACACTAAAGGCTTTATGCAACTTTGTACATTTGTACTAGCACTTGTGTTCTGTCTTAAAGCTAACCAAACTACCACAGTTTTACAACCTTTACGGTGTTTTAAACGTCATGTGACATAACGTACTAAAGGTCCGGTATGCCTGTCAGTGGACTGGCACTTGCCAACGACTCAGGGCTAGATTGGTAATCTGGCATACCGGCAAATTCCCGGTGGGCCGACGGACCTTTGGGGCAGGTGTAATGTAAATTATTTATTTATATACCTTTTTTTACAAAATGGGCCAACGATCGGCCCATAAAGCACAGACAGCGGCCCACTGGGTAATTTTCTATACTGACATTGGGCTGGGCCAATCACATCTCTTACTAGCCCCAATGCAATGCAATGTAAATTGAATAAACCTCTGCGTTGTCCAAAAAAAGTAACTTAAGCTAAAAACAATACATTATACTATATTTTTATATTCTGAATCGTCACCTGCCACCTGCATTTTGTGCTTCTCTTTATAAAAATAAAGACATTTCCAACACAAATAGGTGCAAAAAATGTCTGCAGAATGCAGGAAATTAAGTGTTTAATGCTCAAAATCTTCTGGGGGAGGACCCCCAGACCTCCCTATCAAATATTTCATTAATAAATATTTTTTCTATATAGTAGGCCCATTAAAATATATTCTTGTCTTTTAGTCATGACCACCAATCTCAGTGTTTCTTCACACCCCTAATCTGATCCCCTAAATGGAAGGATGGTATTGGTGAGGGGTGTCCGACTGATTTTTGTGGGCCACCTGGTCCAAGAATGCCAGGGCCGATTTTTTTTTTGTCCCAGTCCAGCCTTGCCAAGACTTGTAGGTCTATATGCAGTTTGAGCGAATGGACATCACGGCCTTATATGTCGTTGTGAGACACTTGGCAATCGACCTGTTGTGTCGTTGAGGTAAGACGCACCACATCCTCTGTGCTTTGATTTTATTCGTGGCATTTAAATATAATGTGTTGAAATGACAGTGTGCAGCTGTACGGCTGTGTGTGTGTGTGTGTGTGTGTGTGTTACCAGCTGTTCCTGTATGTGTATGTTAACCTCTGAGTGTGTGTTTATTCTACAGGGTGGATTTTACACACACACACTGCAGGTCATGTGGATGTTCGTCCAATTCTTCCTTCATCTCAGATAGCAGAGAAAATAAACTCTGGGAGCGTTTATTATTCCTGACCTGCCAGCTGTGCGTGTGCGTGTGTGTGCGTGTGCGTTGAAATCTCTCCAGGTTTAAGCTGTTGAACTTGGCCGACCTTCACAAATCAATTTATCTCCTCAGTCATTCTTTTTCTTCCTCCTTTTCAAGCTTCTACTTTTCTTTCTTCTCTTTATCCTTCATCTCGCTCTCTTCTTCTTCTTCTTCACCTCCAGCTCTCATTCCTCTCCATCTTCCTGTGCTCTTCCTCTTCTCTGCATCTTCTCCTCCTTTGTTTTACCATGTCTGGTTGTTTTCCTCTTTAGTCCTTGAAATAGTGTTTACATAGCACTTGGCTAAAACAACATTGTGTATAAACAGCGAAAAAGAAAGCTGAATGCTAAAATAAAACCAACCAAACAAAATATTGGCAAAACAAGTCATAACATAAAAGTGTTTCTGAAACAAAAAGAGAGTTCAGGCTGAGGACTTAAAGCTCCCTGTGGAGCGTGTCTGTTCACATTCAGCGTTTCTCACCAAAACTTACTGTGTGCAGCCAATCTGCTGAACGCATGTCCTTCACTGCAAAGCTGTTTTTATTCTTTAAGTCATGACTCAGTTGCGTCCACATTTGCGAGCTTCTTCTTTACTGGCTCTGCTGTCGTTGCTTCATTTCTTCTTCCCGTTTGTGCCACCAGCTGTCGATCAGCAGAAGAGCGTTTAAACGGACGGCAGAAAAGTGCGTCATGCCACCTTAAAAATGGAAATACTACACCCTTAAACAGCAGCCACTGTAGGTCTCTGTGGTTGTGTTGCATCTACCAGATGCACATTCACAAAATGCGCTGCAGAATACGTGTATGTATAAATGTACATAAATAATGTATATGCCTATATTGTTTTAGTTTATTTATTATATCTGGTACATTCATCTAATAAAAAATAAGATCAACTTTATTGTCCCCTAATTGAAATTTGTCTTGTGCATCAGTGCTGCATAAGGCTGCAGTATAAACAGTAACACATGGACTTTATGCTCACATACGTCATACAGTCCGCACCAGACATTTACATTACATTCATACATACAAATCATTCAATATGATAACTGGGCTATCAGATCATAATATGGTGCTTATATCAAGAAAACTCAATTGCAGGCGGTTTACAAACACTGGCAATAAGGAATTTTTTGGTATCCCGAAAAACAAACAAGAGGACTTCAAAGAAGCCATAAAAAACATAAACTGGG
>JAPMOB010219876.1:0-10573 GCA_029875015.1 Lepomis gibbosus | reverse complement strand
CCGCATAAATATGCGGACTTTGGCTGATTATGCATTGAATTCAGCGATCGCATAATCGCGTTTTTCTGGAGGGACTGATAAATATACACACACACTCAGGGTGAAGTTGTGGGTACAAGCATTTATTTGATATTATTTTACTTTTTTACTTACATATTGGTTGGTATTAGCTAGGTAGGATATAGGGTTCAATTATGTGTTGGTGTCACTTTTAAACTGGTGTATGCAAATGTAAGGTGTGCTCCTAAAATGTCACATCCCGGCTGGATTGCACTATTCACACTTGTCATGTTTGGTTTGTCAGTTTAACTTCATGTTAATTGTCAGATTGATATTACAACATTATCCATGTCACTGCAGTCCTCAGGTGCTGGTTTCAGCAGACATGTTTTACAGTCACTACTACTAATAGTATTGACTGTATGATACCGTGCAAGGAATTATTATGCATACTGTATACTCTATGACAATTGTGTGCAATTAGCTCTATTAATACTCCTTCCATTACTTGTAAATGTTTACTGTGGTACTTTACAATGATAACGAGGCTAGTGACCAAGGCCTCAGGGTTCAGTCACATTAAAACATTTACATTTAACTTCCTTATCCTAGCAAGAAAATATTTTGGTGCAGTCAACAAAATACAAAAACAACTGATAACAAAGAGTGCTGCATATAAATGGCAGCATATTTAAAATCAGAAACAGTTTTTAAAAGATATTTTTAAGCCTTAATCATCTAAAGCATCTCTGTGGAAAACTATAAAAAGTATGATTTAAATTCATCATGTCTTAGAAAATCTGCAAAGATTCATATTTAATTATCAGTCAGGTACAGCAGATCATACATTTCCAGTGTGTTAACATCACCAGAGGCTCTACTGTTGTGTTGCAGTATCTTGGGGATGCACATCTTTGGCTGTAAGTTTAGTCTCAGAACAGAGACCGGCGACACAGTACCAGACAGGAAGAACTTTGACTCTCTTCTCTGGGCCATTGTCACTGTTTTCCAGGTAATCAACATTTCACTGTTTGGATAAGCATGCACACAAACACATTAGCACCTATCTATACATATCTACTCCACCTAAAACCTATATTTCTCTATATATGCAGATGAATTCAACACATTTCTGCACTTTAACCTGTAAAGGAGACCTCGTAAAACTCAATATAACAATATAACAATATAAGCTTTAGGATACAAGTCCACGCTTTATGTTTTCTGACATAAGTTATCAATCTGTAATAATTAGGGCTCGGTACGTTAACATGTTATTATAGCCTATTTAAGTTAAGTTAAAATTATAGGCTAACATTACATAACTTGATCCTAATGTTACCTTATAGGCCTACATCTAGTTTTGCGGGGATGCTCTGCCATGTGAATCCCTTCCTGTTGATGTCCTATTTAGTAAACAGTAATATATTCTGGAAATTCACAAACAGTGAGGATCAGTCTCTCTTCCAATGATTTGTGCTGGTCATCGCATCCAAAAAGTTCAAGAATGTATGAAAGAAATGCTGCTGGTAAAAAGCACCTTATTTGTTTAAAGCGTTTGCAAACCACATGTTATTGCACATTTGTGTATATAGCCTTACATTTAAATTAAAATGGCACAAGACATTACTTTAGAATTCATTGTTCAGTTTTGCACATAACAATGTGATTAATTGGGATTAAAAATTTTAATTGTTACCCAGCACAAGTAATAACTGATGAGTTAAACATATTTGAATCATAGTTGAACTCTGTGGTACACTTTATTGTATACATGTAGCATTTTTATCGATATTTAATTAATACATTCTTAAGTGGTGTACTTAGAGTACACAGTATTAACACTCGGTATGTTTGTGTTTATCAATGTAACTCTCTCAGATCCTGACTCAGGAGGACTGGAATGCAGTTTTGTATAACGGTATGGCAGCCACTTCACCACTTGCTGCTCTTTACTTTGTGGCCCTCATGACCTTTGGAAACTACGTCCTCTTTAACCTGCTGGTGGCCATCTTGGTTGAAGGGTTTCAGGCCGAGGTAAGGTAACTCGTTGCTATTGCAACATGGCCTCAAACTGCACGATGTAAGGTTGTTTCCATAATAAATGGATTGTTGTTGATGATTTTAAGAACGTTAATTAGGTTCAACTTTGATCAGTAGAGGTGAAATATTTTGAAATTATCACTGACATGTACTACTCTCTAACAGATGCCAATGAAGTGCAGCAAATCAACAAGCTCTTATCTTACAATAATTCAATACTACACAAAATAAAATAAACACATGTAACATTTCTTATACTGTGTATATTGTTATTTAAGGAAACATGGCCTGTAAATTGATGTTGGCGAACAAATTAGAGTAGTATGTGATTTACATAAACTTTCAAACTTTGTTTTTTCTATGTTTAGCTTGTGTCCATCTATCCATCCTTGCATTCTGTGCACGGCATCCTCTCCTATGGACAGCTGACATCCATCTGTCTGTGTTTCTCAAAGACTAAAGACTCCAACCTTTGGCAGTGACCTTCACAGCTAAAATAAGCCTGGGCTCTTGTGTCCTGCTGGTTTTCATAATCACAGAACTGAGGAGATTGACATGCATAGAGTTACTCATAGTGTAATTAACACACTCACATCATACACCAAATGCTTAAAGACTAAACCACTAGACCACACATGAGTGCCAGTCATTATCCTTCACTGCTGAGTGGGGAATGGGAAGGTCTTGGATTGATGGTTTTTTTATGAGGGACACAATACAGTGCAGGAAGTGAAAAGAAAAGTAAAAATTGCACATATGAAGTTGATCAGCCACCCCATTGACTGACTCCATCGCAACATTACACTTTCTAGTTTATATTACCTCAAGCATGATGAGAACACTAGCGAAAACACAAAATAATGGAAATGGAAATACAAAAACATAAATGACTAAATCCATCACAGCATGCTTTTTATATTTTTAGAGGATTTAAAATATCCATTCATTTTATGTTATAAATACTTTCTGTATGAGGATATGCAGGCGAAATTCTGCATTTATTTTCATTAAATTGTTACTGTTGAAATAGTAATTGCACTAATAATTATACTTCACATACAATTCACAATCATGGTATTTATCAGAGTCTGTATCAGCAATCCAAACATAATAATATTTTTATTGTTTAACTCAACGCATTGTAATTTCTGAAGCCTTCCATCTCAATGGAAGATTATGCTGTCTATCTGACATCAGCTGTCAAACTCACAGATGATATCATTGGAAAATTGTAGCACAGTTGAGTAATCCAGTTGACTTTTCATACACAGATCAAATCTTTACCATATTCATGACGTGTGGTGATGATGTGTGAAAACCCATCTGTCTTTCACTGTGTCTCTTTGTCTTTCATTCTCATGGCTCTCTGACCTTTTCTGCTCATTCATACTATGTCTACGACTGCTACACACTAGGGATTATTGAGCCAATTTACTCCAGATGTCCCTATTGTAAACACAAAAAGGAAAATCCCATTGGTCTTAACTAAACCAGTGCAGTTACTGGAGGTAGTGAGTCAGTAGCTTGGGGGTTTTACTGATTTAATCTTAAGACACATCACAGATCTGGGCTGCCCTGATAACATCAAGTATGTTTGATAGTTGGTGGAAGAGAGCAGAGTTTGTTGCTTTGAGTGGTTTTACACCAAAGATTAGTGGTCTTGAGTGGTCCAAGTAAACTTTGAGAGTCCCAGGAGCATGAGTCCTATGTGCCTTCCTGTGTTTTTTTTGTCTTTCTGTCCTCTGTCTCCCTCACCCCCTTTTATCTGTAGGGTGATGCCACTCGTTCTTACTCGGATGATGATCGCTCCTCTTCCAACTTTGACGAGAGCGAGAAACACGACTCCATAAAGTTGTCTGGTGAGCTAATGGAATGTTTCCCTCTCACCCTTATAATTACATGTTTATTTGTAATTTAAAATACCGGGTCAATCTACTGAAAATTGTGATTTAATATAGCTAACACAAATTTTCTAAAATATATATAAAATAAAAAATATATGAATATGTCACTATTGTGTTTTTAAATGTTATTTTTTCATTTAACAACCAAATGTCTAAGTTATTTAATACAGTTAAAAGTACTGTTTGCAAAAGTTTAATTTACTTAGTACACTGAAAATTATTTGCAAAGCAAGTTTTTGGTTTGTTTTTGTTTTTTTAAATTGGTAGATTTTGCAATAAAATCCTTGGTTTCTGTGAGTTGTGTTTCAAACATGATTCACCACTAATACCACAATACAAATCACAGATTTTCCCATTCATGTCAAAACTGAACATATGCCCAACAATCTGCTTGCATCTCACTTTTAAGCCAGTAGTCTTTGTTTTCCAGTGACGCTTACTCAGGAAGCTAGATGTGCTCAACCCAAAAAACAAAAGTAAGACAGAACTATGTGCCAAAGGCTTACACACTTGCACAATCTTTATCTAGAGCTCACAATGAACCTGTTCCAGCTATACAGCCGAACCAGTAAACAACACAGTTCAGAAAGGATTAAAAATGAGTTCAGAGACAGGGGAAATCACTTCTGTACAGTATGAGTGGGCTGCTGCTGCAGAGGAGATGTGATCTCTGCTGTGCAGTGTAAGCAAAAGATGAAACTCTGCAGTCCATTCCTACATAAATGGAAATAAAACAAGGTGTTTTACTGTCTGTCCACTTACACAGCATATGTGTACCTCTGGTTGTTTGGCTTTTCCTTTTGTTTTGGGGTTGTGTAGTGTCTGCTTTTTATCTCTCTCTGTCTTAAGAAGAAGCTTAAGAAGTCAACCAAGAGTAATACTTTTTTCCTGTGTATTTCCACTTGAGGCTCTCTGAACCTATATGTATAACGCACAGCTGATTAAAGCTCATTGCCTGAGGTTTGTCCAGGGTACAAGGTACAAGAACGGGCTGTTAAGTGAAATTGTAACTCCCTTCTGCTATGTAGCTGGCAATATACAGTATAGTAGTAGTAGAGGTAGTATAAAAGCAATTATAAAAATGCTAAATATAAATAAACTATATTCAGTGGAGCAGTGCTAAGGATGAATTTAAGTTTAAGAGTCTGATAGCTTGGGGGGAAAGGCTGCTCTGCACACTGGTGGTGTTGCAGCAGAAACTTTTACATCTCTTCCCAGAAGGCAAATATTATTCTAGAAAATGTCAGAAATCACTAGGCAACATAGAGATAGACAAGACAGCTTCAAACGTGTATGAGAGAATACAGTTTTCCTTTGATAGACATCAAATGGGTCGAATGTTGGCAACAAACATAGATGGATGGCTCAAGAAACAACAAAAACGCTCTTTTAACTGTTCTCTCTGTTTAACTACCTCTAGACCCAAGGATCTGCACGCTAACACCCAATGGCCATCTGGAGCTGGGTGCTGTCTCAGGGCCCAGGGGATCCTACTCCTCAGAGAGGCGGAGCTTCACCATCGAGTCCAGGAAGAGCAGTGTGATGAGCCTGGGCAAGAGCAGCCTGGAGAGACGCTCCCTCTCTCTAGTATGCAGTCATGCTCTTATTCACTGACACACATGCATTTGTAGACTGATGAAAGCCTATTCACTCTAAATTATATGTATACTTTGCATCACTGCCAACACTGCTCCAACAATTTTCAATCAACATTTTATAAATAATTTTCAGTTTGAAAGAGAGATAAGTGAGTTTTTCTTCATGACCCAGTCAGTCTACTCACTTCGGAGGCCAGACAGTAACATAGAAGTAAGTTTCAAAAATGAGAAACACTATTTAGATAATAAGGAACACTTTTATTTTGTCTTGTATGTTCCAATTATTCCTTCTTATTCACATCCGACAGTTTTTGCACCATGTAGTCAACATATACTGTAGATTCTAAAACACCCAAACTAAGTAGAAATTCCTTAGTGTTGTGCCTATTGAACCAAAACCTCAGGAAAGAGAAACTGAAACACCTCTACAATGTTTGGCTCTGCATCCAGTTGCCATGGCAACTTGTACTAATTGACTGTTACCCTGTTCTATTGAATCAGAGAAACTGAGAGAAGTAGAAGGAAACTAACAACAGAGAGAAGGGGAAACCGAACAAAGAGGAGGTGGTGATGGAGAGAGACTGAAAGGGTTATGCAGTGACAGGTAGATAGAGGGGAGTGAAAACTAGAGAGATGATAAGCTGGAGTTTAGCAGGGCTCTTACCGCAGAGGTTATGATGTTAAACACAGTGGGTGTGGAAGATCCACTTCACTGTGAAGTCTCCTCCTCTTCTCTCTGAGCACTCCAAGTTAATTGATATTAGAAGGCATCAGTTACATCACTTGGAGCAAAAGAACAGAAATAATAAGAATTTAAGAAAGTTAGTTATGAAGAAATTTATGATTTTTATTTAAGTTTTGTTACAGTTTTATCAGCAGCACTGATAGTGTTTGGTTCTCTTTGCTGAAATAACACTTGGACCTATGAATCAGTTCCATCTGTTTGTTTGTTTCGTCTTATACAGTATACCAAACAATGTCGATTGGACTTAGATGAAACTCAGAGTGAATGATGCATCACTCTGTTGTGTAGCAGCACAATCAAAATTTCACTCATCAGTGTAATGGGTGTGCTGCTTTGTCCGGGGTATCTGTCAATGTGTCTGATGAAATCAAGCCATTGATGCATAAAGAATTGGGGGAAGTACGTAGTTGAGTTAAAGATCAAAATAATATATAATAAACATCCATAGTTGTATTATTCACTGAAAGGGCATTACTGTACATGGTTTTGATTGTTTTTGTATTAATATACAGTATATTGTGTGACCTTGTGTATTAAATATTTTTGAAGGTTAATAGAAGTGAAAGTGAAACGGTTTTAGTCCAAGGAATAATATTAAAAATAGAGAATGTGTACAGGATGGCAACATGTTCCTTTCAATTACTTCACTTCACTAAGGCTATCTCTAATGACCACACTACCGGATCAGTGTAATTTGCTTTCAGTATAGTACTTATCCTCTGTTCAGTGTCAGCCGAATTAGACAGAAATCAATAGAAATACAATAAGCGCTATTCACTGACTGTAACACACTGCATTGCTGCAGAGGTACATAGTATAACAGGAGATACACTGTCTGTTTGTTTATTTGATTTAATGTAATGATGTAAAGTTACTGTTGTTATAGTGCAGTATGTCTGGTAGCAAAGAAATAGCTTGGCCACATAATATACAGTATGTTAGTACAAGCTATTGTCTGAGGTTTTTTGCCATATAGTGTGGAACAAATTGTCCTGACAGTAATATTTGGTGTCTAAAACACACACACACTCACACTCACAATGTTCCTCTTGAGTGATCCGCATTGCAGTTCTGTGTGGACCAAGGTGTTATTTAACAGCTTGCATGCACGCTTCACTACAGTTTCTATAGAGACGGATGCATAGATTCTCTGGTATATGGCAACAGCTCAGACTTTGACTGGTGACGTACGTTTCCATGGGTAAAACATATAATTAGGTCTGTCATGGAGAGAGGATTAGACATGCGGAAACAAACAGAACTGGTTATGTTCCTCTAAGTGGAACTGGCACTCAGGGGTTTGCATATTAAACCTGATGACAGCCTGTTGAGTGCACTGCAATCTCATTTAAAAAGCGCAGTTTATATTTAATTTGTTTAGTCATTTACTTATTTATTGATACATGATTGACCCACAGTAGCAGGTGTGCTCTTATCCCTATACAGTAGCTACATATTAACATATTGGTTCTGCCCAGCACATACTGGCAGCTAAGCATCCTAATTACAGGTCGAAGTGGGTAATGCTTGCTTAAGAACTTGAGTGGCTTTGAACTTGTAGAATGTCCAAAACTACAAAAATTAGACTCAAGATTTAATAAGCCCTAATTATTCATCCCATGAAATCAATAATTATGGTGTAAATATGCCATATGTAGCAAAATCACCAGTCTTTGGGCATGCAAATGTTAAATTGAAGAAGATAATGAGTAAAATCAGCCATATAGAAAAACAATATATCCTTATGTACAATACCTGTTTGACAATACATTCTTTCTTTGAAACACATGTTCACAGCACACATTCACTGGAAAATGTGAGGTTTCTTTGCAGTATAGTCAGGGAGATGAATGTAAAGATGTCAGCCTTACCATGGACCATGTCACATTGTAGTTTTAATAGGCCATAAAATGGCATTAATGCATTTTCTTCATGAATTCTTGACATGAATTCTTGTAGACATTGTTCTCTGTACCGTCTCTGTCACTGTGCTTGGATGGATTTGGTTTCAATGGGTGTAAACTATTGGTAATTACTAATTACTATGAACTGCTATGTGTCTATTCTAGCGTCATGGTCGCAGTTCCAACTACCACAACTGGGGGCGCCCTCCCCATCCGCAGTCTGCATGGAGCCGCAGGTAGACAATTAGATTTACTTTCAGCAACTGATTTCAGCTATTGCCTTAATGAATTCTTAATACTCTCATTAAACCGTAATTACCTACATGGAAGCATCAAACCTTTGCTGTTGTTTTATTACCCAATTAGCTTCACAGCTAAACTCTTAATATGTAGACAAGTGTTGATTACCTCTTTATTGATACATACATACATTTTCATGCATATTAAATACCTCTTAATTGCACTGTTGTGCTCTAAAGGTCCAGCTCAAACAGCCTTGGCCGGAGGAGCTACAGGTTTGGTGGGGCACCTCTGGTGGGAGGCAGCCTCCGTGTGCATGGCACCCGGTCACCCCACTCCTACACCTATGCCGCAGAGCAGGAATCCCTTCTTTCCCACCCACCCCACNACTCTCATCATCTACCCCCACACCATCCACCTCCACCCCCACTGATCCTCTCCAGACACTTTACTGCAAGGAGGGATCGACGAGCTCTTTCCCTGGAGCTCCCAGAGCTGCTTCGGGCAGGCGTACAGCCCCCAAGCCTTCCCCCTTTCCACCCAGACCCTGGGAGGAGGAGTGGGTCTGGTGCAGGGGGATCCATTACTGGGGGGTCTGGGACGGGTAGTGGTTTTGGAGTGGACCACCGGGACTGTAACGGCAAGGCACCGGGTCCCCACACTCAGCTGATGGCTGAGGTTTTCCCTCAAGTCAACGCCCGCAAAGACAGAGCAGACCTTGATGAAGAGACAGATTATGTGAGTCATCGGATAAACTCAATAAGGAATAAATGTCATAAGAGCAACAAATAAATGAATGACCACCAGTTTTAAGACTCTGCAGTGCCACTTTATTCCGTTAATGCTATGGGGATGAGGTGCTTAACTTGATACTTTAGCTTTATGAGAGATGCTGAATTGGCAGTCATGTATTTTTTTATTGTTGTTTGCTATGTGTCAAAATGAGAATAGAGCTTTAGGGCTCCACTCAGGGATCCTGCTAGGCGTGGATAAATGGAGAATCATTTATTGGTTCCCTGATATGCTGAGATAATACTGAAAACTAACCAAAACATAAATCATAGTCATTGTGGGAGTTGGGGTAGAAATGAGGCAGCAGTATTAGCTTATCTAACCTCTGCAGTGACATTGCAGTCACTTGATGAAATTTCCAAGCATGACAGAAATCTTCTAATTGAATCTGGGTGAACACATTCATTTGTAAAGTATTTACATTATGGATAGATTGGGGGTAAAATAAAAAATATTAAAGCTTTATCTGAAAAATATTATATAGATAAATATTGCACATACTGTAGCTATGGGTGTTGATCCAGGTGTCACCTTTAGTAAAAAGTCTGGCAATTCTAAGCACAAATAATGCTCTAATCAGCTGAAATACAGTGATCTAAACACAAAATTGATGACATGTATCACTGATGAAAGATTACTTGATTGATTTGCTTGGTAATTTGACCTTTTAACATATTCCCACTATTCTTCTCATATCTATTTCCCTGCTCTTACATACAGAGTTTGTGTTTCCGTATCCAGAAGATGATGGAGGTATACAAGCCAGACTGGTGTGAAAGCAGAGAGGAGTGGTCTGTCTATCTCTTTTCTCCTCAAAACAAGTGAGTGGAAACTTCAACTGTACATCCTCCAAGTAAGCGTCAGTCAAAACAAGGGGTGGTATGTGTCATCCTCAAGCTCGGGCCTGGGAGTTTGAGGGTTCTGCGCAGTATCTTAGCAGTCTTCTGGACTGCAGTCCTAGTGGGCTACTATATATATATTAGAGGTGGGCATAGATTATTTTTTTTAATCTAGATTAATCTCACTGTAATCTTGAAATTAATCTAGATTAAAATGGCTCATTTGAATTCTGCCGAAGGCATTCAGAATATGTGTGCGAACGGGTTTCAAGCCAGGTGGCGCATTAGACCAGGGACTCATCTCCTATTTCCAAAATGCATCACAAACTGCTTGAGAAAGCTGTTCTACTATGATAGTTGGTGATGAAAATAAATCATGTTCAATAAGATGTACTTGTGTGTAGCGTGTGATGTGCTTTGCGTTTAGTTGGTAGGCTACTTGAGACTGGAAGAACTCCTACAGTAAACTAATTCCGCATTGCACAAGGTGCAAACAACCTTAGTCTTG
>JAPMOB010219875.1:0-26209 GCA_029875015.1 Lepomis gibbosus | reverse complement strand
CTGGAATGATAAGTCGTATTACAAATCTTAACCCTAACCTCCCTCCATTTACAGTGACAAATAAAACCAAAACCAACAATGAATTAATACCACATTCTGAGAAAGGTCCTCTTTAATGTGTATTCACATTGTCCCATCGTTATGTGCAAACTGTTTACGGTTAAATATACATTTTAAAATATGAACTAATTTTGAGCGCTTGTATTATAGACTAATTGTGTTTTAATGAATTATTTTAATCTGTACAGTGAGGACAGTTTACAGGATCTGAACTTTAATGTCTCTAATCAGCAGATTCACCTTCAAACTAATTTCAGTAGAAGCGCTGCATCCATCAGCCCATCACATTCACATTTACAGCTTTCAACTGGTTTAGTTTAGGATATAACCATACTACTTTTTTAGTTATAATTTATAAAATAACAAAGTTTTATTATCCTCCTGTTTTGACTCCTGTTGTACTGATAGTAGTATGTTATCCCTGCAGCACTCCCAGCTTTGATCCGATGGCCAATTCGTCTGTTCTGCACTCTAACTGGTGAGTTAAGTAAGAGTGATATATGAGAGGTCAGAGGTCACTTTGTGCCCAACCCCCGCTCCCTATAACCTGATTTTAACTGACAGCACACAAAACTATTGCCATTGCCATCAGTACTAAAATAAATAAACATTAATGTGTGTTGTTGTTTCTACCTCAGGTCTATCAACTCTTTGGAGCTGGGTGAGCCGACTAGTGGGAACCCTTCGAGGTGCAAAATATACATTCCTCAGTCATTTCTGACCCAAAGAAATAAAACAAAACATGTTTCAAAAGTAACCTGTGAAAGAAAAAACAGTGCCATGCTAAGTGATCTTTTTATGTCTTCCGTCTCAGTAATCCAGAGCTTGTTTAAGTGGATGTCTCGAATTTGGCGGTTTATCATAGGTGAGTGCTGCCTGCATGTGTGTTGTTGTTTACTCCTCACGGTGTGCTTCAAATTGACTTTTTAAGTGACTGTAAAAAGGTCAGGAGAAGCTTACAATTTGAGTGGGAATGTTTGGTTAGGAAGCAAATGACTCAGACATTCAGAAGAAACATGACAGCAATTTAGTATCTGAAGGGAGGGGCGCCATTTTAGTAATAGATCTACATAATAATTATAGGCCTCTAATTAACATCTGACTTACAATCTGCTCTGCCATTAGGATTTTCCTCCAAGTTCACGTGGCTAGTTGCTGTCGTCAAAGCAATCACAGGTTAAGTTAAACTTCCTTTAATACATTTTATGGGGTTTCTGCTTTTTCTTGTTTGTCCTGTCGAATGGAAAATGTTTAAAAACAGAAAATGCACTCACTCAACCTCAGTTAGGTGTGGGCTGAGAACCACAGCTTTTTTTTGTAAAGCACTTTATTATTTGTCTAATAAAAACGTGTCACCTCTGCAGGGTCAGAGATAGATCCGAAAAGCAGGAGCCCCAACAAACCAGGCCTGAGGTTGATCCTCCTGGGCCCCACAGGTGGAGGACGGACCTCTCTGGTAGATACTTTGTTGGGCAATAGTGAGACAAAGGCAACCATGGGTCCCCTAATAAAGAGCACCAGGAGAAGGACTGTAATAGAGGGTAGAGAGGTTACAGTGATCGACACCCCTGATCTTTTGGGGCCGTCATTGGGGAACAACGAGAGAGCCAGGGAAGCTATGAGGAGCCTTCAGCTGGCCAGTCCTGGACCACACGCCTTCCTGCTGGTGATCCAAGCTCCAGGCACCAGCATGAGGATCAACCAGGATGTGGCTCAGGCTATCCGAGCCACCCTTGGACTGTTTGGAGATGAGGTAGTGGGGTACATCATCCCAGTGCTCACTCATGCAGACCGTCTGGGGCGAATGCATACTGTAGATCAGCTGCTGGATGTGGACAATGGGCGTCTGAGAAAAGCTCTGTCTCTATGCGAGCAGAGGCCAGAACTGGTGGACAACAGGCCAGACTGCCCAGTGGAGGCTCAGAGTGTGATGCTCAGGCAGCTGGTAGGGCGTGTGGTGGAGATGAAGACACTTAGAGGGCATTTTGTCCACGAGCTGCAGAGGAAGGAGGACTGCATGAAGGAGGAGCTGCTAGCTGACATGGCTTCTGCACTGGCTAAAAAACTGGGATGCATGTAAATAAAAGAGGGAGAAGGTGAGATGGTGTTGTTGGTGGGTGGGTGTGACACAGTTGTTGGAGAGGTGAAAAAATAAGGAGTTAACAGTCATTTAAGTGTTGAACATGCAATTTCGAGTTTTGGGTGCCAGCGTGATTCTTTGCCTGAGGTATTTTTGTCACTCTGCTGGTTTACCCCTGTCCAAATGAATTTACTACCACTGGCCGCCTTGTGGTTTTCAACATGCCACAGATGCTTTTAGTTAGATATCGTGCTCACACACTCTTAATTTTCCCATTCCTATGCGTTGTAGTTCATCAATGGCTGTTTATTCCTTTGTATGGCCATCGGACTCGTGTTTTCTTACTCTGCTCCAGCGCGTAGCCCTCCCCTATATTTCATAATTTATAAGAGATATCAAACTTTAAAGATGATCAGGGAAAATAAACTGAAGTCATACAGGAACCAGAGTTCAGCGGTGCTGCACAATGTACTCTGTGTTGTCTCCAGAAGCCTCTGAAACAGCTTTTAAACCAAAATAAAATATATAAATATGAAGAAGATCAAATTTAACTGCTTGTTTTAGAGACTGTATTTATGTAGCTGTCATAAATCTGATAAAGTTGATATAAGATATAATAGTATCAGTAAATTCATATGTCTCTTTAATTGTGAAATATTAATATCTCTGTTTTGCAAGCATATGTCTCAGTGTAGTGCTGTGTAAAGCCACTTTAATGGTCTAACTTTTGATTTCCCACATTTTCAGATAGACAAATGTCAATAACCTGAAACACAAAAGACAATAATGGAGAGTGGCTCGGTGATTAGAGAGAACATTCAACTAAACAGCGCAGACATTCAACAGACCAATCAGGTTCCAGGGCCGACAGACCAATCAGTGATCCTTTGATGGAGTTTTAATTGCCAAGGTCTGTTATACTTGAATAAGACATATTCTTTATATTGGGTTGAATTGATTTAATTTAAAATGGTCACTCGCAGTATCAAACCCACTAAGAATGAATATTAAATTCTGCAGTTATATATTTTTTAGCCTAATAAAGTGAATAATATTTGTCACATGGCCCAAAATGATACAAGAAAGAGATAATGTGTCTTTGTGTCTGCTGGATGTGTATCATCTGCTAACATTTGGCTATATAAGTTTTTGGCTTAGGGATGTGTTGGTTTTGCCCCTAGTGGTCAAAAATAGCTAAATGGAGCTTTGATGTCAAGATGATTTGGTTAATGGTGGTAATTGCAAGAATGTTTTGCATTTGCATTTTGAGGTACTCAATATATCAACCATTTAACAGATGAGGAACAATCATTGTATCTGTTAACAGTTTAACCAGACAAGCTGTGACCTGAGGTGATTCATTGTGTCACATTGTTTCAATAAAGGTGACTAAAGACCATCAACAATGCTGCACAAGAAATGCAGACTCCATCAGACACAATGAAAACTTCTATATAAAGACACAGTGAAAGAATGCAAATACATTTAAAGGCTATCACCAAAGAAATATCACAATATCACATATAGCTTGTTGCTTATTTACATCGAGCAGACACAGTAAATGGCATTCATTTGGAGTGCCGTCACTGGCCACCTGATGAATGTAAGTCCCATATCCTTTAAGTTCTGTTCTTGAAACTGAAAGCATGTGTTCTGTTAAATATATTCACCAGCTAAGAGAGGGGGATAATTCTTTGCGGGTTCCTCACTTCAAAACACAGGTTATAATTTTAAATATTCAGCAGTCAAAAAAAGCAAAGTTATTTTGATCATGTTAAAACAATCACACCCAGCCTAAAAGTCATGTAAGTTTTCTTTAATTACTTGGTGTTCATTATAAAGCAGTACTGTTATTTATTTATGTATTTAAACATACCCACTCAGAATAAAGTGGGAAGTAGGGTTTCGCACTCTCAGGGGAGGGACTGCTCCAGTGTCTACTGACGCAGGCGTTCACAGCAATATGGAGACAGGGAGACGCTACTGCGCATGTCCGCGTCTGCACGGACGGAGAGAGGCAGAGAGAGCGACAGAGAGGAGGTAAACCAGGGGAAATTTGGCAAAGACAAAGGACTGAACGGACTTTAGGAAAACAGGAAAGAGTAGGTTGAGTTTTTAGACCGGTTTATGATAGTCCAGCCGTGACACCACCGCCAGGAAGCGGGCAGGTACGTGGTCGGTTAGAGAAAATGAAGTTATTGGACGTAACGTTAAAGGAAGCGCTGTGGTTGTGTTTGATGTAACGTTAGTCACGTAGAGCAGCCAGGAGATTAACGCCAGATATCTGTTACTAACACGGATTAATTGCATCTGTACATGTATAGTTTTAGAGTATAACAGCTGTTAACCCTCCTTAATGGACTGTGTGCTCTCTAACGTGTGTGTCTTGTTTTGTACGGGGCTGTTGTCATATTTTGCTAGCTTACTGAACAGCCTGCTTCCTCTATCCTGTCCAAGCTGCTGGAAATGTTTACCTTCTTCTCATTTTGGGGGTCCGCTGACCAAGTGGAGATTGTGGCAGTTTAAACTGTTGTCTCAGCTGTAACGTTATATCACCGTCAGCATGGCTTGTGTAAGATTATTCAGATTAAGTAAGCAGTTTTAAGATGTCAGTTTGGGCTCTGCTGACGTGTTTGTGACCATATTTGTTATTTTATATGAGCTTTTATTTGTTTCTGTCTTTCAGGTGTTTTCCCATCGCTGCTCGGCATCAAGTCTCTGTTCCAGTGGAAGTGACTCTTCATGGTCAGTGGCCTGGCGCGATGGAAAGAACTGCAAAGCTATAGGCTTGATGACTGGATGGAAAGATCTGTCAACACACTCACAGAAGATGGAGGAAGTGGAAACACACGGAGAGCAGCGGAAGTTTGATTGACGACACCACTGTGGTGTTGGAGAAATAACCAAAAACATCTGGGAGCCTCTAGAGTATCTTTGCTTGCGATCCTATCTTGAGTTTTTACCTCCTCCCTCCATCTGACCTTACTTCACATCTTCCCTTTTGAGAGAGCAGGTGTTGCTGTGTTAAACAGCCACAGGTCTCATTTACCCCACCACCTCACCCCCCACTCGACCATACACAAAGACACACGAGTGCCTCTCTTCCAAGCGGCTGAGAGGTTGCCATAACAATGGTTGTCATGATGCTGATGTAGCGTCCTCAAGGTAGTAGTTGTGGAGGTAGTGGTGGAGCTGGAGGAGGTGGTGCCGGCGGCGGCAGCGGTGGTGGTGGTGGTGAACGCACAGGGATGGGAAGCGCTCCGTATCCAGCCGGTGAGTGGAAGGGGAAGGGGCGAGGCGGCCTGCAAGAGCTGGGCTGCATGCGCTGGAAGGTCAGCAAGCAGAAAGGAGGAGGGGAGGCGGTGGTGGTGGGAGCGGAGGAGAGGAGGTGCAGGGATCCCACAGAGACTCAGCAGCAGCAGCAGGATCTCTCATCCTCCTCTTCCTCCCTCACCCCCCCACTGCCTCCTCAACCCCCTCTGACACCCCCAGCTATTTATCATGAGAAGCAGCGGAGGGAGCTGTGCGCCCTGCACGCACTCAATAACGTCTTCCAGGACGGGACCGCCTTCAGTAGGGACACCTTGCAGGAGATATACCAGAGGTGGGGAAACTGGTAAACCAGTCTAAATCGATATTTAGCCAGTGTATGTGAAATGTTAATGTGTCTTGTCAACTTGTTGCAGGCTTTCTCCCAGCACTCTGGTGACACCTCACAAGAAGAGCATGCTGGGAAATGGGAACTATGATGTAAATGTCATTATGGCAGCCTTGCAGACCCGAGGGTTTGAGGCGGTTTGGTGGGATAAAAGAAGGTATGTAGGGCTTGTGCTGAAAACCTCCATGTCTGTTGTCCTTATTCTTGCACTAGAAAATGTAAGGCAGTTAGCAGCACTGCTTTTTTTCATTTTTAGATTTGTGTTCACCCCTGTTCACATCAATCGCCTAACTGTCTTGTTTCTTTGTTACTTTCTTATCTTCCATGAATAGACATGGCAGTAGAAAATTTTGATTAGCTGTGGTCTCTGCAGCATAGGGGCATCCACTTTAATCCTATAGTGTAAATATAAGGTAAATGTTGTCAAGAGGCTCCCTGTGTCCTCATCTGCACCTCAGACACCTAATCAACAGGGACTTGAATGTTTTCTTTGATTAGACAGCAGTTCCATCAGTTAACAAAGTCCACGAGACAGTTTTATCAGCATTCCTGCTTCCCTCAATAACAGTCTTACATGACTGTTGACAACAACAGCACCCACAGACTTGCTTTTATCTGTAGAGCGTTAATGTTATCAGAAAAGCCATATTCCTGTTTCTCTGTCTTGGCCAAAACAGGAACAAAATCATAGCTACTTTTAATCTAAAAACAACACTACTCCTCTCTGCTGCTGATTGATACACAGTGGCGATTCAACCTATAGCATGTCATTAAGCTATTACATTTTTGCCATTGTAAATATTCAGGAGCGATATGTTCTTCTATGAAATGATCTGTACATTTCCTGTAATAGTTTAAAGAGGAAAAATGATTTGTTTGTAATGTAGCTATGACGTGGGACTATTTTCATAACTTTTCCTGTTGGTGCATTCAAGTGCTTGTGGGGAAACTTTGACATCCAAACAGCATCCTTTGCTTCATCAATGTCATGATGTTCTGTAGATGATATTTTAATATGTTGTTTAGATTGCTTTCATCACTTTATGATAGCAGTGCATATAATTCACCTTAAACCTATGTTGTGCTATAGAAAATAGTCAACAGTAATGTAAGGATTGTAGAATTTTGCAAGAATTGCAAAAGGGTTTGTATGGTCAATTTAATCTCTGCTCAAAAGAAACACTGTAACTCGCTGCTGATCCTCTTGTCTCCTTGCTCCGGCACAAAGGGGAAGTTTACAAAAGCCTTCACGATGCCTTTCTTCATCCAGGGACGTAGGCAGCATTGAGCTGTCCAACGTGACGGGCTTCATTCTGAATGTGCCATCCAACCTGCGCTGGGGGCCTCTCCGGCTGCCGCTCAAACGCCAGCACTGGATCGGAGTCCGAGAGGTGGGGGGAGTCTACTACAACTTGGACTCCAAGCTGCGTAGCCCTCAACCCATCGGCAACCCGAATGAGCTCAGGTGAGTGTGCTTACATACACTTGTTCTTACTGTGACGGGTGGTGACAGGTGGTGGTGGTGGTGATCTAAAGGTGATAATGGAGGTCTGTCAGATTGCCATGAAATGTGATATTCAGTCAGGTACTAACCTCTGTGACTTAATGAACAATTTCTGCAGCTGTTTCACAGTAAAGGCCTTGAATGTGTCACAGCTGCTCTTTACTGTGAAGCAGCTGCAGGAAATGTTGTGTTTGCATTGATGGTAGATTAACAGAGCTCAACAACAAATGCTACAGTACACAGGAGATACAGAACTGAACAAGATTCCCTTTTCAAAAATGGCAAATTCTCTCTTGTTGCCTGCTTGACCACACAAGTATCAATTAATAGTCTTTGTTACCATTTTAACAGTTATGTTTCCCCAAAGCTTGATGTATCTGTTCTTATTTTTAAATGAACAGCTGCCTCCTAAAAGTCAAAGTCATCAGTTGAGAGGACATTGAATCACTTCACTTTCTTTTAGATTTACTTATTTAGCCGATTTATCCAAAGCGACTTACAATTGTTATATACATCAGAGGTTGCACGCCTTTTGAGCTACTAGGGGTTAAGTGTCTTGCTCAGGGACACATTGGTAGCTTTTTCGCAGTGGGAATCAAACTCACTTCTCCCACGCCAAAGGCATGTGTCTCATCAAGGTTTACTGAAGAAGACTAATGATGCTGACTGTTTATAAAACCAAGAAATATCTATAGATAAAACAAGGTATGAATCATAAGCAGTTTCAGTGACAGCCCTGATTGTTGGAAATACATATATGCTCATATAAAACATGCTATGCTAAGCTAACTGGCAGCAGCTTCTAATTTACCGTACAGGTATGAGAGTGGTGTCAATCTTCGAAACCCACAGAGAATGATCACCAGACTGAACAGTGCCTCTCAGCTCTATGGAGCGCTGTGGTGTCTTGTAGCAGAACGCAGACTCTGCTCTTATTAACCTCGTATCCAGTAGCAGCAGGCAGCTGTTATTTAGCAATAAAGCTCTTATAAACCCCCTGTATACCACCTGCCAGCCAGATAGACATAGTTAGCGACTAGCTTGTAAACATTGTGTGGCATTAAACAGCAAATGAGCAAGATATTTCTCTCAGGAGTTAATTAAAACCGAAACAGAGCTAAAAGGAGAGTAAATATTGGTCTTACATTTATCAGGTAGCCAGCATGACTCCAAACAAATCACTGCTGGATGTCTAAATAGGCAACAACTTTAGAAAGTGAGTATGTTAATGCTATGTTTTTGCTGCCCCTAAGTGGCCAAAAAATTAACTAGCAGCTTTAACGCAGGTCCGCCCTTTAAAGTCGTAACTCTGTGTATTGCCGGGATGGCCTTTTGTTTTACACAAATTGACATAAAAGAGGTGCTCCTCGTGCTTTTCATCATCGTAACTGTAGCTGTCCGTTTTTGCTGTTGATGTTAAAATATCCCAGGAAGTTTCTCCGCCAGCAGCTGCGAGGGAAGAACTGTGAACTCCTACTGGTCGTCTCAGAGGAAGTGGAGGCACACCAAACCTGGCGGTCCGACGGCTGAGGGTTTAACCAGCCGATCACAGCTCCCGCTGGACCAACGGGCCAATCACAGAATGAGTGGGAGAGGAAGTAGAGTCATGCACAGCCAACCCCCTCCCCTCCTTTTTGGGTTTTGTTTACACAGCCATTGCTGGACCCTTATCTGATTAGATGCAAAGCAATGAAGGAAGCAAACACTTTACAGGGAGAATCAAAGAATCACAGTCCTTTACTCACAACACAGTTAAGACTTAAGTTACTATTATGTTTCTGCTATTCTTGTGTTTTTATATATATTGACTATTTTTCAGTGTCAGTTTTGATCTGTTTATTTTTTTCCCCTTCTTACTTTATCAAGTTTCCAAAGTCATGGGAGTTCAGGCTTTAAGAAAAATCTCCCACAGTGATCCTCCCTGCTTCAGTCATGATGTTCACTGATGTGTCTTTGTGTTTCTGTCCCTCCCTTCATGTTGTGAACTTCTCCCTGTATCCGTATCCTCCGTCCTTCACTTTCACCAAAGCGTGCCCTTCCTTGCCTCAGTGTGACTCCATCTCGCTCCTCCTCTCTGTCCCTTTTTCATATCATATGTCACAGTCAGTGATTTATCACGTTGCCAACTTTGTATTTCACCCACTTCACAGACACTGCTGGCACAGACTGAGTCTACAGAGGCTGTGCCGACACAACAGTTTTATATGCAACAAAGCAATGCAACGCCCAGGCTAAGCACTCCCTCTAGTGGATCTTTGCCTCAGTTTCCTTTTCAGGAAGAAGTAAAAGGCCATTCGTCCAGTTTTTTTAAATTGTTCACATTCATTAAAGTAATGAAGAATGCTGGTCATCGAGGAAATAATGCAGTAGTAACAATTATCATTTTTCATCATAATATAATATACATGAAATCAGGGTAAGTTGTCTAAATTACTGGTAAAATCAAACGTATTGAAATATTTTGTATCACCATGCGCAGTTACACTGTGACAATTCAGAATAATCTCTACTCAAAGTCTGCTTACATGTTCTGGTGCTTTTGACCACGTGACACGGTCCTCATCAAATTGAGAGTAGATGTTGAAAATAGATGATGAAGATGAATTGGCAAATACATTTTGATAAGTAATCATTCAAGTAATTTTTAAAAAACAAAAAAAGCCATTTAAATATGTAAACTTGCTCTGAGAAATGTTGATGGCCACTTTGTAACATTTTTTTGACCTTTTACTGACAAAGTGATTAATCAATAATCAAAATAACCATCAGTTTCCACCCTACTTTCCAACATATGGTTCTGTCCCAAATGAGTAAACTTAATCTGCTTATGAGGACTCTGTGATTTAGTCAAAAGCTCCAGAACAAATGATCTTGTGAGTTTAGACTGTCAGTAATAACCTGAATAATTATTATGAGGTTTTGGTACAAATTAATATAAAGAAATATAATTGAATGTGTCCATATCAACCACTCTTGCTTAATTAGAGCCACAGTTATTTTTTGCACAGTGGCTCCACACTGGTCCAAAGGGTCACCACTGCAGCCCTCTGTAGCACAGGAGCTCAGCTGATGCAGGGCTCCTTCTCCTCCTCTTACACATCTCTTGTCAAAACTGCCAAACACAGCTCAGAGAAGGCGCCGCCGATCGTCCCACCAAGTCATATACAGCCAGCAAATATGTGAGGATTCAGTCTGAGGAAGGGTTTGGTGGTTGGTTGAGCGAAGGGAAGTTGTCAGATGGAGGTGCGGAGAGCCTGGATAGAGAATGATGTTGAGAAAGAGAAGTGAAAGCTGACGGCCCAGCTAATGATGATTATTGTGAAATGAGCCTTATGAGAGAGTTTGTAGCTTTCAAATCAATCCGCTTAAGGGAAACTGTTAATACTATACATGTATTGTCTGTTTACGAAAATATTGGCCTTAACTTGTTTACATTAGAAAATATTTTTTGCTCTGAAAGATTAAGAGGGGCTGTGCAGTTTGACGCCATTTCAGGAGATTTATTCCAAAGCACCAATTTATGGTAAATATAGAGGAGCTCATCAAATATGAATTTTTCACTTTTGCAGCCAAGGGCTTTTTATGTTATTTACAATTGCTTGAAACAGTATGATTTTTGTAAAGACAAGATCACGTTTTCAAGGGTGCGTGTCTTATTTTGGAACGAAACTCTTCACTTCCAGCGTAGTCTGTAGACCTTTAATGTCATATCCAAGTGAACCTGCATCAAAACATGAGAGAGGTTGGCATTCATGTGCTGAGATTTTTGGACCCAATCCCATTATGACAATTGCATTCAACATTTGCTGTTTTTGCCATGACAATCCATCAGCCCTTCCTACTTAAGGAACACTGATTGTCATTGTATTTGTTTGTTTTTGTTTTTCTGTTTGTTTTTTGCATAGAAATAAAATGCTTATAATGGCACTTTATGTATAAGCTACAGTGTGGGTGTATTAAATGGGTCATTATTTCTCTGAAGGGATCATTGTTGAATTATGGAGCAGGATGTTCCTTGTCTCAGCCTAGTTGGGAATGCTTTGGTCAGTAGTAAAAAGTACATTTAATCAGGTACTCTACCTCAATACAGTTTTGAAATAATTGTTCATGTTATGCTCCTTAATACTTCTACCCAGAGAGAACATGTACTTTTTACTCAACTACATAGATTTTACAGCCGCAGTTACTTTTCAAATTAATATTTTACACAAAAAACATGTAAAAACATAAAAATACAAATTTTTGAAGTACAAATTAGTTTTGTTTTGTCCTACCCCATCACTCATCTCCCAACCCCTTAGATTTATCTTGTAGGGCCCTGACCCCTAGGTTGGGAACCACTCGTAATTCATGACAGAAACACCATCTGCCTTTTTTGCACACTGTATTATAGTATATAACTAGAAAGACCACAGAAGTGCAAAAACACGGGTATAAAAGCATAAATGAACATTATCATTTAAGTTTGCACTGATGCACACACTAATCACCGGCTCTGAAACTGTAACTGGATTGTTTATTTTAGTGTTGGTTTACCAGTGGAAGCTCTCGCTCATAACAACTGTACCGTAGGACCAATAGTTCTGGAAGCAGGAAGAGACTAGGGGCCGACCTTGTCCTTATGGATTACAAGTCAAACTGTCCCCAGTTTGCTTTTGTCTGATACAACATCAAAACAAGGGATAAAACACACCAGAGCCATCATCTTTGCGAAACATCCCAGTGACTGTGATGAGTGACAATGGACCACAGTAGCCAGGAGCACAGAGGCTTTACAGAGACATAGAGCTTTGAACACGTCACATCAACTCCACTGTTTCCGAGCCAAATGGCTTGGCTGAAAAAAGAGTGCAGTTTGACTGGCGAGACTGGTGAAGACAGATGTGATAACGATATGTGTCAGATGTTACAGAAAATGGGGACCTGTTGTTGCCAAGATAATCAAAGAGACACAGTGCTATGCACTGCCAAGAAATCAGCCAGCTAAAAGTGCCCCAAACCAGTCTTGAAGGGATGGAGATGGGCATCACTGATGGACTTAGAGAGCAAAGTGCAGAGCACAGCCCACCAAGAGCTTCAGCGGTTAGTGGAAATGGTTATGAAGACCTACTTCCCTCTTTTAGATGAAGACAAACTTCTCATCAGCATTCCAGGAGAAAAACTCAGGATGATGCTTAAGCTGTTAACTCTTACATCCGGTGATCCATGTTATTCTTACTACATTTAAAATTGACATACTGGGCTACTGACTACCGCTTCAGTACAACACCCCCAGGGGTCCTCCTGATGCAAGGCAGGCTACGTCCAGGCACTTGTCCCTAAGTCGCAGTGCCAACAGCAGCAAGAACACTGGTGTACCCATTAGATCACTATTCAAGAAATTCAAGTCTAGTCCTACTACAGGGAATAACAAAGGGATTCATTTTATTCATTCTGTATGTTGCAGTAAAAGAAAGAAAGAGAAGTAAATAAAATCCCAGTACATAACACCTGCACATCATAGATATTTATTCCAGCATCCTTTGCACTGTGTGCTCCATCACACTGTGACGTGTACATGTATGCTTGTATGCGTATGTGCACCTGTATATCACATCCACCTCCAACATGTACATATGTATATAATAATAATAATAAAGGTAATAATAATTTACTCCTGTATACTTGTTGTAAAGAATGCAAAGTAAAGAATACTTTGGTTTGGTTGATATTCTTGTACCATGGGTGGCTCAACCCTGCAAATTATGCCAACAGCACCTTTGCCATGGTTCGAGCAGCCCTGAGCCACCTCAAAAGAGTCCACAGTCCCAGCAAAATCTCCTTCTTATGACTAGAATGTGCTAATGTCAACCCTCAGGGGTGAGGAGTGTCGTTTTCCAAAATGTGGCAACTCCAAGACCTTCACTAGCACTGAAGGTTCCTTTCCTTGCACGCTATGACCAAGGAGCTTTCCTGCCCAACGGGGATTATCCCAACATATGCGAGCCAAGCATGCTGTGGCATATTTGGATCACCCTTGGTGGAAGAAATTGTGCCCACCAAGAGTCGAATCAAGATGAGGAGGCCTAGCTCCTTCAGCTTATGAATAATCACCCCCAATTTTCTGAACTATATATTGCAGTGAAAGAAAGACTTGGCAAATAAAGTCCTTCAACCTGGTTCGGGACCTAGTACCTATCTACTAGGTCCTAGTAGCTAGAGGGTCCATAGCCATCATCCTGGATGTCGCCATCCGATTTGAAATCTCTGAAAACACCCTAGGAAGGCTGCCAAACACCTCCAAAAAAAGTAACGTGTAGTTGTGACCTTAGTAAACTAAGCTGAATAAAAAAGCTGGCTCTGTGATTGGCCTTGACCCTGACCCACTGCAGGTCATCTTAGAAAAGAGAACATGTGCCAAACTAAAGAATGTCATGGATATTGTAGACCATCCACTCCACAGTGGTAGGACCAGGTGGAAACCTGGTCGTATTTCTAGTAACCTGTCAGCTCCAATCAGGATTCAAAAGGCTTTTAATATATGTATTGTTTTTTTTATTTCTTGTCCTGTGTGCAAGCACTGGTTGTTTTTTCTGTTTATGTTGTAAGTTGTTTGATGTGAGATGATGTATATTAATAAAACTTTCTAATGTAATCTCATCTAAACTTTCAGGGTTGGGAGGATTATTATAAATGTAGTCTGGTACAATTACTAATTGTTTAAAAATGTAATCAGTTAAGTAATCTAATAAATCTATAAATAAAAGTAATGTAATCTGATATTAGTTATTAAGTTACTTAGTAATATTATTTACTTTTGGAATGCCAAATAGGCAAATGAAGACAAGAGAAGATATGCTTTGCACTATGTCACCACTATGGCAGTATGTTGCCCATCAATGACAAAAACAAATTGTTTTGTAGGTGTTCTTCATGGTATTTAAGTTTGTCATTTGGAAAACTATTTTAAAAGTTATCCTGACTGAAGTAAAATAAAGGTGGAAGGGTGAAAGATACTGCTACTATGTTTTCTCAGTAAGACAAGCAGGGTTGGGGAGTAACAGATTACATGTAACAGCATTACGTAATCAGGATCACTCTTTCCTTGACATACTAATGTATACAAAAATTATTTAATGTAATTTTCACAACCAATCCAAGCGAAATCATGGACCCCTTGTCTTTTGGGCTAAAGAGGAGAGGGATCATCCAGCTAGTTATGAGCACACAGTTTGAAAGCCAGCATCTGTGATGGTATGGGATGCATTCGTGCACATGGCATGGGTAACCTGCACATTTAGGCACAAATAATTCTGAATGATATATACAGTTTTTGGAGCAACATATGTCGCCAAGTAGACAACGCCTTTCTCAGGGAGGACCTTGTTTATCTCAGCAAGATAATGCCAAACCACATTCTGCAGGTATTACAACATGGCTAAAAGAGACTGGGTGCTAAACTGGCCTGCCTGCAGTCCGAACTTGTCGCTCATTGAAAATGTTTGGCACTTTATAAAATGAAAAATACGACAAAGAAGACCCCAAAATATTGAGCAGCTGAAATCCTACATCAAGCAAGAATGGCAAAAACATTGCACTTTCAAGATTACATCATTTGTAGTGTGTTAAAAGAAGAGGTGATGCAACAAGGTGGTAAACATGACCCTGTCCCAACTTTATTGCCACTGTTGCTGGCATGAAATTCAAAATGGGAATTTCATCTTCCAAAAACAATAACATTTCAGTTTCAACAATTGATCATTTCGCTTTGTGTTAATTTCAATTAACTATGGTGTTTCAGTGTTTGAAACATTATCACATTTTGTTTCTATTTACATTTTACACAAGTGCCAACTATTTTGGAAATGGGGTTTTACTAATGTTGCACCACCTTGACCAACTAATAGATGCTACTTTATTTACATTTATGTATCAGTGTTACCAATCTAATAATGTAATATTTAATAATATACCAGGTGCCACTTTGCACAATGAGTAGGATACTTTTACTTTTGATAATTAAATAACATTTTCCAGCGATACTTTCCAATTTTACTGCAGTGAGATTTTGGATGCCAGAGTTTTACTTGTAACCAAGTATTTCCACATCACAGTATTTCTATTTTTAGTTAAGGGTCTGAGTACTTCATCCCACACTGTTTTTTGGTATACATCCATACACACTGGATGAACGACGACGATGATGAGGCAGCTGGTTGCGCGCGCGGACTCATTGTAAAAGGGAGCGCGCTCTCGGAGGCGGGTGCGCGCGAAGCGGTGTGCAGATGTGTCGCAGATTTTGTAAAGTCACTGGACGCTGGGAAAGATAGATCTCAAGGAAGTCGCTCCGGATAAACGGGCCCGTCAACTGTCAGGAAAACAAGGCTGCTGAAGGAGAAACGGCAGGAAGAGGGCCGACCCGAAGGACCTCGGTCATAACCAGGCAACGTTAGCGTAGTTTGTAAAGGACAAAAACGCTACTTTGAGTTAAAAGCCAGCGGACGGAGGCGTGCACAGAGATGGAGCTGTCAGCGATTGGGGAGCAAGTGTTTGCTGTGGAAGCAATCCTCAAGAAAAGATTTAGAAAGGTAACCGTTTAACATTTTGTCAGCATTTGAGGGACATTTGTGGGAGAATTTTGGGATGCTACTTTGGATGCTAATGAAAGCTTGAGAGCTTAAATGAAGAGAATTCCGCGGATAATCTGGTTATCTAATTGCAGGCTGTATAAAGGGGGCGGGTTAAAGGAGCGTGTCCCTGTAATGTAACGTGGAGAGTGTTGTTGTCATTGCACTAAAGCTTAACATGGCAGGTGTTCAGTTAAACATGAGGGTGTTATCAACCAAACACCTTCATTTTTAGGGCCTGTTTGCTCGCTAATTGGATTTGGGTCTAAGTTACCATATGGTGCTGACAGATGAGGTGCGCAGCTAGAAATCATGGTTCCCTCGGAGCGCAGGAGGGCCCCTGAAACTCCTCCATTTACCAGGATCCCCCAGCCTCCACAGTTTCATAACCAATTTTAACACTTATAGGATCTGTAAATCTAGTAGGTAAACAACGTTATGTAGACACTTTATGATAAAAGGAACTGTTCTGAATTATGCAAGGTTATAAGCACAGTAGATAAAAATGAAGGGCATATTGTTCATTATTTAGTCATTATGCCAATAAGCTGCATTTCTCGCCAATTAGTAGACTACATTAATGTAAGAGTTTTTAAAGTAGTATGAGACAGAGTGCTCAAATTAAATTGGTCAATTAGCAGCTAATTAAATTTGTTAAGATCAAAAGTCTTAATCTTTCAACATACAATGTGCCTGCAACTAATGATTATTTAGATTATTGATCCATTTGTTGACAGTTTATTTATCAATTTTCTGTTTAGTCACTTCACATTCAAAAAAATTTTTTTTCAGAACCAAGAGACTTCTTCAGTTTGCCTGCTTTGTCTTACTGGCAGACCAAAATGTACTGAAGTACTGAATTGCATTAATTTAAAATAGAGAAAATCTTTGAAATCTTCACCAATAATATTTATATAGTGTATAATATTATTTATACACTCAAAGTGGATTATACTTGAAGCACATTCACATGTGTATGCGACCAACAGCAATAAGGCAAAATATACAGTATAAGGCTATAATTTTAGTGTTTGTAACTGAGATTTGCTTAATATTATTTTGTCTACACTCTGTATAAGTAGTTTAACTTTAAACTTAAAGTGACACAGGCCAATATTAAAACCACTTGTAATACTCAGTGACTATATTTGTCCATCCACAACTCAATACATGTCAAGTTGTCAGATAAAAGATTGGGTGATACCCTGGCATTGTTGATGCACTGATTACCCTATGAGTGCATTCTTTACAGGTAGAATTTATTATGTGGTCTACATTGGAAGTTATGGAAGATCTAGGCACTTCCTTTTAAGAACAAGCACATACAATTCTGTTAATTTAGGCCCTGTAGTCTCACCAAATATAAGGTGCGTTCATGTCCTTTTTTTTAACTGTAAATGGGGAATTGGGTGAGTAAAACAACGTCGGGAAAAGTGGTGACTTCATCGGCTGAGCATACCTTTGAGGGCTTGGCAGTTATTACTGGATGATGTCACGGAGAATGACTCCGAGTGGTTTGGCTGGTATCTGGAAAACACACAGTACATTTTACGTTATCTTTTAATTATAGCTGTTGCCTGATGGCATGGCAACATCCTCCCACACATAAACTCCATTCAACAGCAAGAATATAAATATTAAATAGGATAGAAGATGGATGTAAATATCATCTAAAGCAAGCAATCTTTGATCAACTATGTTTACAGAGAAACAAGAGTTCTGATATTTACTTACACAAATGTATTTTCATAAAACATCCTTGTATAATACTATAAATGTATAATTCATAAAACTCTCTCTCATCTCTCTCTCATTTGATTATACTTTAATACGTATGGGATATAGTTGTGTTTGATGATTGTAGCACCTCCAGTAGGCCAGTCATCGCAAAGAAACACTTCAATCTTTATCAATATCAGACATGTGGCGTGTCAGATATCTGCAAAGAAATTTGATAGATGTAGATGGGAAAATGATGCATCCCACACTTATTAAGGTAGTATTAGAAAGACTGGACAGCTATAAGTAAGTAAGTATATATATATTCTGTGAAGTCCTTAATGAAATTAAAGTTTTAGCTGATAACAGCTTGCTGATGACTCTTGAACTTTATGTCTCCACAGGGGGGTGTGGAGTATCTGTTGAAGTGGAAAGGATGGCCTCCAAAGTAAGTATGTAAACTTAATAAGAAGAATAGATGGAACATATCACCCTCGTGAATGTGCATCTCATTCCCACTGACATGGACAACAGACTATACATGTGCACAGAAAGAAATCATGATGATATAAAAAATGAATAAAAAAACAGGCTAATTATCAAAGATAGAATATGATATGCACAGAATGATGTTGGATGAGCTTATGTGAAAAGTAATTTGACACATTGATTTATTATTAAGGTCTAATAAGTATGAACAATTTTTTTGATTTCTACAACATGTATCAGAGCACAACCAGTAAATCGTGGTGCTGATATTATCGGCTAATATGAGCTTATTGCAGATAAATCGGTATCAGTGTTTATAACAGCTGATTAATAACATAAAACAGATCCTTCAATCATGTTATGATTGATCGGATTATTTTAAAATCCTCATATAAAAATTGGCATCAGTCTAAAAATGCCATATCGGTCAGGCTCTAGTATGTATAATAATTTCCAAATTTGTTTCGAAACTCTGTTGGTTAAAAGTACTGTGAAAATATTTTTCCAAACTGTTTTTTTTTTTAAATCAGGGTATTTGCCACAACAGAAACACCATCCTTTATTTCATGCTTTGTGATTAAAAAGCTATGATTGGTCAGTTTATGACGATGATACTGTCCTTTTTTGAGTGTTTGTGCAGTACACAGTTACTATTTGACTGGAACTGAAGACGATAGAGCCATTTTTCAGCCATAACATAGTAACTGTTTAAATGGAAAATGTTAAACAACAACGCAGTAATAGACGGACATACTGATTTAATGTGTTGATTGAATGTAACAGTAACAAATGAATGAAGGAAATGAAAAATGAATGCTTTATATCTTGTAGGTATAGTACATGGGAACCTGAGGAACACATTCTGGACCAGCGCTTAGTGCAGGCCTATGAAGAGAAGTAAGGCTCCAGTTTTCTTCGGATAACTAGATCTCCCAAAACACATGCAATCCACATTAGTGGTTTCATTATTCTGCTGGACTGATAATAAGTGGTGCAAGGTGTCATTCATTTGAAAGGAAGCAACATGCACTCAAGTCTGATTTTCTTTAATGGTGCCCTGTGGAGTTTCTGTTTACATTCAGTGTTACTCTGATTGTGCTAGTGTTAACCACTGGGATAATTTTCAACTGCAGTAGTTTGACAAGAGGTTTTTAATGCATTCCCTCCTTTTTTCTTAACTGGACTGCAGGCTTGGAAGTTATAGAATCTGGCTGGTCTGAGGGGACGGCTTCTGACTCTCATTATTCTTTTTCGTCAGGAATGTGTGCTATATACCTGACCATTGTCATCTGTTTTATTTATTTATTATTTTCACTGCTGTTTTTGTGACTGATGTCAGCTGGCTGCAGACCCCCATTGGCAACAATAAAAATGATTCATTTGTTGATAATTAAACATTTGCAAAGCGCCACTCACATGCACATGTATGTGCACCCTTGTAAGCATGCATGACAACAAACAAAATGGAGTTTCACTAGGGCTGCAACTAATGATTATTTTCATTATCAATTAATCTGTTATAATTTTCTCATTAATCAGTAGTTGCTGGGTCCATAAAATGTCAAATGTATTGTTTTTTCCACAATCCAAAGATATTCACTGGTCATTTTTTTTGTTTGTAGAAGAGTAAAGAAACCAGAAAATATTCACATTTAAGAAGCTGGAATAAGAATTTAGCCTGAGTCAAAACACCAATTATCAAAAAAGTTGGCGATTAATTTATTAGTTGACAACTAATTGAATAATCAACTAATGGTTGCAGCTGTAGGACCCACTAGTAAAACACTGTTCCATAGTGCTAGTAGCGGTCAGAAACTCTGCAGGTTACCTTTAAGGAAGAGATGTTTTGTTGCTCATACCCTGGATATGTTTTTCTTATGTGTTGTGAAAATGTAATCCAAGAACAGCTACTGAAGACATTTTGCCGTAAGCCTCATTTTAACAGAATACTTGTTTTTTTAGAGAGCAAAGAGACAGAGCACTGGGTCACAGGAGAAAAGGATCCAAAGCCAAAAGACTTCTTCTGCAGGTAAAGTTTGGAATTTTCTAAGCTATATAACTTGTTCATTACTTTATACAGCTCTATAAAATAGTCCATTTGTCTTTTGTATCCTGCCACCTCACAACTCTCCTCTAAAACCAGTTTGAGTCTTACTCAAATGTCTCTGATTGTATTTTCAAGTTTCAGTGTTGAAGTGTTTACTCTTTGATCTTTGTTCAGAACACTGTCTACACCATGGATCTCCGCAGTGCTCACAAAGCTGCAGAGAAACCTTCACCACGCCTACGTCTCTCTCTGACACGCTCTCTGGTCCCTGAGGACGAGGATCAGATGTACAAACCCAGGAGGTCACAGTTCAAGTGCTTTGACTCAAACCCTCCAAGTCCTATACAAGAGGACTGGGAAAGCCGGGGAGAGGAAGAAGAGGAGGAATGCAATGTAGAAGATGAAGACGATAGAGTGGAGGAGGGGGAGAAAGAGGATGCTCTAAAGGGGACAACAGAGAAAAGAGGAGGCATTTTAAATGGTAAGTGTGTCAGTCGGTCAGCCAGTAAACTCTAATCAGCATCACGACCCAGTTAACTTGACTCTTTGTGAACCTTCTACTAGGCACGGCTTTCCACAGGCTTTTTCCACTGGGCATGCAACCAAAAACATTAACCTTCCTCCATCCTGAGCTGATTCAAGAGTAAATCATGCAGAGGTCAAAGTATAGACCCATTAATGACTTTGTATTTGAAGTTTCTGTTGTACATGTAAATGTACAGCAGCTACTTTAGAAGCATAACCTACTACCGTTAATGTGCATTTATGTGCACTGCAACTCATAATGTTAACATCATTTTGCTTGAAAGTTTGACACCATAGAAAATGTAAATCTTTAATGAATGAATAATGACTATGTAGTTTGACAGTTACAAGAGTATCCATCCATCTAGTTTCGCTCCTCCGGTGCTGGATCGCGGTGGCAGCAGGCTAAACAAGGTAGTCCAGACATCCCTCTGGTAGCAGACCCTCTCCTACCAGTTGGACGTGGCCGGAAAACTCCAAAGGAAGGCGCCCAGGAGGCGTCCTGATCAGATGCCCAAAGCACATCAACTGGCTTTTTTCGACGTGAAGGAGCAATGTCTCTACCACGAGCCTACTCCGGATGTCCAAGCTTCTTACCCTATTTCTAAGGCCGCCTATGGAGGAAATTCGTTTCGGCCTCATGTATCCGCAATCTCATTGTTTTGGTCACTGCCCAAAGCTCATGATCACAGGTGAGTGTTGGAACATAGATCGATTGGTAAATCAAGCGCTGCCTTCTGGCTGTGCTCCCTCATCACGAGAAACGTCCGATACAACGGCGCCCTGTGGACCCACCATCCGCAGACATAGGCATTGGGGTCGCGTGCACTGTCAGCTGGGTGGCAGGACCTAGGCGTGCTGACTCCCGGTATTGCAGGCTGGTTCTAGGGACGTGGAAGACAGAGTAGTTTTAATGATTTAAAGGTGAGATATTACTACATCTTTTCAAAATAATGATGTGGAGTGCAGAACAGGGCACTTCTGTCCTCCCTATCACCTCAGAAGCACTCAGAGGTGTCTGTTCCTGCAGCCAAATGCACCCTGTCTGCCTTTGCTAGTTTATAACACCTATCAGAGCACAGATAACCTATCCAGTTCAATCCAGGGAGGTTAATTCAATAACAGTACACATGTGATAGGCTTGATACAATCATCTGACTGTTACTCTCTCCATGTTCCTGTCTTGCTCAGGACGGGAAAGGACAGACGAGTGGAGCTCTGCTATTGTACCAGACGAGGTCACTGCATCAGAGAAGCTGGAAGACGTCTGGAGACCCATCATCAGTCCAGGAGAGGTGACAGTCACAGACGTCACCCTCAACTCCCTCACAGTGACTTTCCGAGAGTCAAGAGTGGCCAAAGGTTTCTTCAGAGACTGGGGGCTGGAGGTCTGAATTATGATGAAGTCCAATTAGGTTGGTGGGGAAGGCACAGCGAGAGGGACTTGGAGGCTCTGGCTTCATCACAGTGTGTGAATGGTGGTTGAGGGCATGGGTTGGTGTTTTCACTCCCTCTCTGTAACCTCTCACTCTGCTCTTCCTCTTGCCAGCTACTTCCAGCCCGGTCAGTGGTACGTTTACATGCACAGAGTCACATGGGTACACGCCGAACTCCAGTTAATGTTATATTTAGGTTGAGCTGTTCACTGTTTCAAAGGTTGGACTGAGAGAACAAACAGTGCAGTCACCGGCTCTGGAGGACAAAATGCTAGCTGAGGGCCCCATTGTTGGGCCGGGGAATCTTCCACTGGCAAATAGTTGAAAATGAGACTAAGCAGGCGAGTAGGGTGGAGTGAGGGTATGAGACATAAAGTGATATTTTAAAGTCTCACACCTACCTACGAAATCTTTGACTTGTTGCTATTGGTTCAAATGTGCCAACACAGGTATTTTTTAGGATCTTGTTTTTTCATAGGTCTTAACTTTTCCACCTTAAAGGTGCCCTGTAAAGTTTTCTTCAAAACAAACACAGTTATGTTTACACCCAGTGTTACTTGACAAAAGCTTTGTGCATGTCCTTTAGGTCTAACAAACGGGTCTAATGCATTTCCTTCCTCATAAAACATTTGCAAAACTGATTTTTTAAAAATAATTTAGACGCTGCATTTCATGTTTTCTAGCTTGCAGTCTTCTTCTTCCTTGCAATTTGTTAGTGCATTGCTACTTATTTTGGTGCATTACTGCCACCTTTGGATCAGTGCAATGTATTACATCGCCCTAGAGCTAACAAAACATTGCTCCATAGCACCACAAGTGGTCAGAAACTCTACAGCAGGGGTTAGCAAGTAAGTCTGCCATCGGGCCAAATTTTTTTCAAGCCGTTAGATGGTGGGCTAGAACAAAATCAAATCATTTCAAATCCTTGTAAACTTGTGTGCATGTTTAGCTCAGTCACTGTGCGGGACTCCTGTTAGGAAGGGTGTGTGCGTGTGTGTGTGTCCTGATTTGAACCGCATTCATAAACCTATGGATGCTTATTTTCATTTCCCTTAGGAAATTCAGGGGAATCCAATCACGTTTACGGCCCGCTTTTACAGAGGTGTGTCAAGCAGGCCAGAGACTCTTTTGAATGTCCTTCAGAACTCTTCAAAGTAAAAGCTCTCAATAAACTAAACATAAAGCATTGCTGCAAAAAAACGTTCTTGCACTTTTAAATTGGAGGCACAATCTCTTAAGAGGAAGTGATTTTGAGTAACTTACATGACAGATCTATTTCAGCACCAGCCGCTATCAATTTGTTTATTTTTTTTACTTCTCTGCTTTCAAAGCAATCTACTCACGGGCCAGAAAGTATTGCTGGCAGGCCAGTTCCAGCCCGCGGGCCGCCTATTGCCGACTACTACTCTACAGGGTACCTTTAAAGCAGTTAAAAGAATGGGCTTCATGGATGAAAATGCTGATGTTATTATATCCTCTGATACTGTTATGTTTTATTGATTTTTTTTGTAAATAGTAAGTACAGGACTCAGATAAATGTAGTAAGTATAAAGTAGCACAGTAGCAGAGTTATGACAGACATTTAGTCACGTGAAATCAAGTGATCGTGTTATCGTGGAGAAAGAAGAAGAGTTCTCTGTGCGTGTAAACATGGCCGCTGTGTCAGACTCTCTCTACCACACTAAGCTAACCGTTCAGTACTGGACTCATACGTATTGTACATACTCAAAAAGACAGCGAGGTGGGCAGAAGCCTTCAGTCCCATACTAACATACAGTGCTGTACCTGTAACCTGTGAACACATAGACTGTTACCACTGGACAAAAGGTGGCCTAGTCTTGTATGCGTTTCAAAATGCTCTGAGAGATGATTTGATCCGCCTGCATGCCTTTCTCCTCCAGTAGATCAATGCAAAGACACACAGTGTAGTTTTCTCTGTCCACACAGCTCATCATCTCAAAACATACAACACACCATACAAGTGATAACTTAGTATTGTAACAAAATTAGAAAAGTAGATGCTTGATAACAGAATGTTCTATGGAATTGCATTGTATTTACTGTACATCATGAAGGTTTATGTGTCCACCAGGAGCCTCTTTGCAGAGTTTGACAGACAGGGTAAATTCACACACAGTTTACATTATAATATTTTATAAGAAGTACCAAACGGTGTCATTGATTTCCTACCTTCCAGTTACCTTTCACAAACCCTATCTATTAAGGGTAACAAACACAAACGGTCAGGAACCACATCTCTAAAGCTGATGATACACAGGGCAACTTTTTTGGCAATGTTGCTGGGCAATCTTGCTTGTGGCAAGTCCGACTATGTTTTGAACGGATAGCGGCGGTGCGAAGCGGGTGGCGGAGTGGTGGGGGAAGGGTATTACGGTAGTAACCTTTACTCATTACCATTGACGGCAATGTTGCCCTGTACAATTGCTCTAAAAGTTGCTCTGTATGTCAGCCTAAATCGGATATGAAATTCCAAAAGATACTTGATTTCAATAACAAAGAGAGCATTGTTTTACCATGTATTTGTGTAAGGCAGGCAAAAAAGAAAAAGCAAGTGGATGTTCGCTGTTATGGACTGCATATCCCAAGGTATATCAAGTCATTATGGCATGATTAACAAGTGCATGTAGAGGTTCATTCTTGTAATGACAGAAAGCCAAATAGATTTATACACCACTAATAACAATATAATTAAATATCTAAGACAGTGACTTAATAAGTAAATCAAAATTTCAAAATCACAATTTCAGTAACAACTCTATCTGAAATAAACTGAGCCCTGTTGCCTGCTGGAAGGTAGAAAATTAATCTTAAAACCTGCAGTATGCATTAAAAAATGGACCAATGTGGACTAATGCTGTGTGACCCAGCCCCCGGCATCAGTCAGATAATAATCAAATCATCAAAAAAACTATTCTACCAAAAATACTGGCAAAACATAACAACACATACATTGAAAGTGAAAAGTTTCCACATAGCTTTAGAGACTTGTTTCCTGTTAAGTGTGGTCTCGGATAAACACTGAATAGACCAATATCACTGATTTAAAAAAGTAAAAGCCCAACTCTGAACCCAGTATATCAGTCTAACCCTGCTGGCGTCCTGCCCAGTGGACACAGGAGCTGATATGATGTGTCATGTCTGTGGAATCTCCCACAGTGGCATCCCACCCGTAAGTTGTTTGTCACGCACTGAGGATGATGGGTCAGCGTCTCGTGATCTCAAAACTGTCTCTGCGTGACAATGAAGCAGCAGGGATTGGAAGTGCCTGATGTTGCATAATTATGTAGTAGTTTTGTCTTTAGGGCTAATGTCTCCCTCCTACACACACACACACACACACACACAATTAGTCCCCTGCCTATTTGGTTTCTGTATGTCTGAATATAGATCCAATGATGTGATGAAAACTTGACATATGAGGAAACTTTAAATTGGAGGAAGATGTGTCTCCTCCATCCTGGGAGGGAGAGACATTACTTTTTAAGTCATTATTTTTCTACATTGACCTGAATGTATATTTATTCTATCAAGATACCTGTGTATTTGTCACGCAGATGACTGACCAGAATAGTTTTTATACAGTTTGTGATAGCCACCGAGCTGATGCCATCTCTACATGTACTGGCATGACAAAACAAGCACCTGGATTTAATGTTGCCTAATGTGGCCGCTTGCGCTGCTTTCGTCCACAACCAAGCGAAGGAACCTTGCACTTTATTGTGATGTAAACCTGCACATTATCTGCTCCAGTCTATCAAGTGTTATTGTGTATAGAATATTTCTATGGGATTACTAAAATAAATGTTGCTCATGTTTAATATCATTTTAACCGAACTTGTTCAGTTGCTTATTGACATACCAAAAATACATACCAAAATACATGTTTCTAGTTACTCTCCTACGCAGTTTAACCCAGGATGTCTCCTTTTTCACTAACACATAGTGAAAAAGGAGACATCCTGGGTAGGGATGTCCAGATCCGATCGAGATCGGAAATCGTGCCCGATCACGTTGTTTCAGACTCGATCGGAATCGGACGTTACCTCCCGATCAGGACTCGGATA